>BQNB010003864.1:9536-37050 GCA_026074375.1 Tanacetum coccineum
AAAAAAAAGAAGCCATTTTCTGTTTTTTTGTAATTTTTTTGATTTTATTAATTTTGTATTTAGTTTATATTGTTATTGTTTATATTTTGTGTGTTATGTATTGTATTTGATGTTTTGTTTTTTTTTTGTGTTTTTTTTTTAATTTGTTTTTTTGTTTTTTGTTTGTTTTTTTGTTTTTTATTATGGTTTTTTTTTTTTACTTTTTTTATTTATTTTTGTTGATGTTTTTTTTGAATTGTGGTAATTGTTTTGTTTTTTAATTTTGTTTTTTATTTTTTTGATTGTTTGTTTTGTTTTTGTTTGTATATGTTGTTTTTTTTTTTAATGATTGTGTGTGTTTGTTTTTGGTTTTTTGTCGTTTTTATGTCTTTTTTTTGTGTTTGAATTGTTTATTTTGTTGTTTTATTTTGTTATTTTATGTTATGTTTATTGTGTATTTCTTTTTTTTTGTTGATTATTTTGTTATTGTAGTTTTTTTTTTTGATTTATTGTTTAGTGTTTTTTTTTTATGTTGATGTTTTTTGTTTTTTGTTAATTTTTGTTGTGAATTTTTTTTTTTTTTGTTTTTTGATTTTTTCTGTTATTTATGATTTATTTTTATTGTAATGTTTATTTTCTCTGACATTTATTTTTGATTGTTTATTTGTTTTTATTTGTGTCTTTTTTTTTTTTTATTTTTTTATATTTTTTTCTCATTTATTTTTGTTTTTCTAATTTTTTTTATGTTTTTTGATTTTATTTTTTTTTAGTTTTTTTTTTAATGTTTTTTTTTTTTGTTTTTTACCTTTGTAATTATTTAGTGTTTTTTCTTGATATTTTTTTTACTTGTTTTTGTATGTGATGTTTTTTTATTTTATATTGATATTTTGTTCTATTTTTTGATTTGTTATTATATTTTTTTTATTGTTTTGTTTTGATATTTTTTGTTTGTTTTTTTTATAATTTTTTTATTATGTTTTTGATTGTGATTTTGTTAATATTGATGCTAGCTTTTTTTTGTTTTTTTAATTATTTTTTTTATATATTTTTGTTGTTTTTTATTTAGTTTTTTATTGTTTATGATATTTTGTTTTGGTGTATGCTATTTTTAATTTGTTTATGTATTTATTTGTTCTGTTTATTTAATTTTGTTTGGTTTTTTATTTTTGAATTTTTATTTATTGTTTTATTTTTATTTTTTGTGTTTTTTTGTTTTTTTTTTTATTTTTGTGTTTTTTCTATTGTTGGAGTATTTGTTATGTTATTTTTATTTACTCTTATTGTTTATTTTTATGATGTGTTGATTTTTTATGGGTTATGATATTTTAATTTTTTTTATTATATTTGTTATTTTTTATGTATTTTGTGTGTGATTTTTTTTTTTTATATATTTTTTTGTGATTTTGTTATTTTTGATTGAGTTTTGTGAATTAATTTTGTATTATTTTTATGATTTTGTGGTTTTTTGAATTTTCTTTGTTTGTTGTATTTTTGATGTTTTTTTTTATTTCTTTGTTATTTTGTGTTTGTGTATTTTATTTTTTTATTGTATAATTTATTTTTATTGTTTTTTCCTGTTTTTTTATTTTTATTTCTTTTTTATTTATTTTGTCTTTTTTTTTATTGTTTTGTGTGGATTTGAATTTTTTTTTGTTTGTTTTGTTTTTTTGTTTTTTATTGTGACTTGTTTTTTTTTTGATTTGTTTGTTTGTTTTTGTTTTTTTTTTATTTTTTTTGTTTGTTTTTTTGTGTGCATATTTGTTTGGTATATGCTTTATGTTTGATTTGTTTTTGTATTATAATTTTATGTTGTTTTTATTTTGTATATGTATTTTATTGTTTGGGATATGTTGAATGTCATGCTTTATGTTTTGATATGTTTTAGTTGTATCTGATGTTATTTTTTGTTTTGATTTGTTTTTATTTATTTTTTTTTGTTATTGATTTGATATTGTTTTTTTTATTTCTTGGATTTTTTTTTTTTAATATTTTATTTTTTATTTGGGTTTTTTTATTATAATTCTATTTTTTGATGCTTTTTGATGGAATTTTGAGTTTTTTGAATTGATTTTCTTTTAGATTTTTTTTTATTTGTTGTTAGTTTTTTTTTTTTTTTAATATTTTTGATTTTAATTTTGAAATTGTTCTTTTGTTTGTTTTTTTTGTGGGTTTTTATTATTGTGATTTTGATGTTGTTTTTGGAGTTTTTGTGTTTGATGATTATAATTTTGAAATTGTTTTGATTATTGAATGTGATATGTTTTGTGATTATTTGTGTTGAATTGTTTTATTAATGTTATTGATTTGTTTCTTTGTTTGTTATTATTTTTTGAATTGTTTTAAATTTTTTTGTTTTAGTTTTTTGTTATTGTTTTTTTAGATTGTGATTGTTGTTTTATTTATTGATGTTTGTTTTTTGATTATGCTTTTTTTTTTTGTTGATTATTATTTGTTTGTATTAATTTTCTAAAATTTTTTGTTTTTGATTTGTATTTGTTGAATTTTTTTTGTTATTTTTTTTTATTTGTTTATTATTTTTGTTTTTTTTTTTTTTCTTTTTTTATTTTTGATGTAATTTTATTGGTATTTTTTTTTTTTTATTGTTTTGTTTTTTTAATTTTTGCTTTTTTTTTTTATTTTTTTTGAAAATATATTCTTTTTGTTTTTTTTTGTTTTTTTTTGTTGTTTGGTATGTTGCATTTTTTTAAGTTTGGGTTGATTTTGATTAACTTTTTTTTTTGATATTTGTTTTGTTTTTTTTTATTTTTTTTTTTGTTTTTTTTGTTATATGTGTTTTATTGATTTGTTTTTTTTTTGATTTTTAAATTGTTTTGTTATTTTTGAATTTGTTTTTTTTACTATTTTTTAATTATTTGTTTACTTATTTTTTTTTTTCTGTTTGTTTGATTATTTTTTTTTTTATTTTGTGTTTTTTTTTTTTTTGTTTTTTTCTATTTTTTTTTTTGATTTATTTTGTTTTGATTTTTTGCGATAATTTTTATTTTTGATTTGTATAGTGTATTTTTGGGGTGTGGATGTTTTTAGTGTTTTCTTTTTTTGATGATTGTATTAATTATTAAGCATTGTTTTTTTTTGTTGTTGATTTTTTTTTTGATATTATGAGTTGTCCATTTTTTTGTTGTTTGATGTTTTCTGTTGTTTTTTATTATTTGTTTATTTTTATTATTTTTTTTTTTTGTGTTGTTGATTGTCATTTATGTATGATTTTTTTTTTATTTCTTATTTTAATTTTTTGTTGATATTTTATAATATTGTTTTTTTTTATTTTTTTTATGTGTATTTTGTTTTGTTTGTAATTTTTGTTATTTTATTTTTTTTTGAGGTTTAATGTGTGTTTATTGTTGATGTCTAGTTTTTTTTATTGTATTTTTTTTTTTGTGTTTATTATTTTGATTTTTTATGTATTTTTTTATTAATCTTTTGATTATTTTTTTTTTTTATTAGAGTATTTTGATTTGATTTCATGTTTTTTTTGTTTTTTTTTTTATTTTGTGTTGTTTTTTTAGTTTATTTTTTGTATTTTATTTGTGTTTTTATGTATTTGTTTATTAATTGAATTTGTATTGTTTTTTTGATGTCTTTGAATTTTTTTTTTTTTATGTTTATGTATTTTTTGTTTTTTTATTTATTGTTTGTTATTTGTTAGGGTTGTTTGATTTTATGTTTTTTTTGTTGTTTGATTTTTTTTTTATTTTCTATTTTTTGTTTGATATTTATTCATTTTAGTTTTATATATTTCTGTTGTAGTGTATGTTTTGTTTTTTGTTGCATTTTATGTTGATTTTTATTTGATTTTGTTTTTTTTGTGTATTTTGTTGTTGATTTTTGTTTGATTTTTGTTTGCTTTTATTATTTTTTTTGTTTTTTATTATTTTTTTCTTGTTTTCTTGTTGTTTTTGATTGTTGTTTTTTTGATTATTTTATGTTTTTTGTTGATTAATTTTTATTTACTTATTTTTATGTTTTTTGAATGTTATTTTATTTTTTTTTATTTTGTACTTTTTGAATTGATGTTGTTTTTTTGATTATTGTTTGTTTTTTTATTTTTGTTTTAATTTTGTCTGTTTTTAGTGTATTGTGTTTAATTTATATTTCTATTTTTATTATTTTTGTTTTGTTTTACAATTTTTTTGATTTTTTTTGATGATTTTTTTTTGTTTTAATTGATATTATGTTGTTTTTAATTTTATTTGTTTGTATTTGATATTTTTTATTGTGTTTTTTTTTTTTGTTTTATTGTTATTTTGATGGTTTGATTTTGTCTTTGTTTTTTTATATTTTTGTTTTATTTTGTGTGTTATTTTTGTTTTTTTTATGTTGTTTGTTATTGATTTGTTATTTATAGGTGTTTTTTTTTTGTTTGATGTATTGTTTATTTTTTTGTGAATTGTGTTTTTGCTTTTTTTTTTTTTGGTGATTTTTTGTTGAGTTATTTTTTTTTGATTATTTGTTTGTGTTTATTATTTTTTATTGGTTTTTAATTTATTTTATAATGTTGTGTATTTTTGTTTTTATATTGATTTTTTTTTATTTTATTGATTGTGTTTATTGTATGTGATTGTTTTTTTTGTGATGTTGATATTTTGTTTTAATTTATGTTTGTGTTTAATTTTTTATTGTTTTTTGTTATTTATTTTTTTTTATTTTTCTTTTTTCTATTTTTTTGTTGATTTTATGTTGCTTATGTGTTTTTTATTGTTATTTTGATTTATTATAATTTTGTTTTGTTAGTATTTTTTTTGTTGTTTTTAATTTTTTTATATGATTAATTGTATTATTTTTTTGTTTGTGTTTAATTTTTTTTTTGAATTTTATGGTTTGGTATTATTGTTAGGTTGTAATATTTTGTGATTATATTGTTTTGTGTATATATTTTTTTTATTTGTTATTATTATTGTTGTTGTTTTTATTTTTTTGTTTTTTTATTTTGATTCTTTTTTTTATTTTGTTTTTTCTTTTGTTGTTTGTTTTTATTTTGATTGAATTGTTTTTTTTTTTATTTGGTTGTTTTTGTCTAATTTGATTTATTTTTATGTTGCTTTTGATTTTTGATTTTTGTTTCATTATTTTTATGATTGTTGTTTTTTTTTGTTTTGACGTATTATTTTATGTCTTTGTCTTGACATTGATTTTGTATTATTTTCTTTTTTTGTTGATTTCTTTTGAATTTTATTTTTTTTGATTTTGTACATTTTATTTTTTTATTGTTTTTGTTTTGTTTTTTTAGCATGTTTTTTGTTTTTTTGAGTGAATTTGTTGTTGTTCGTGTTTTTTGTTTGTTTTGTGTATTTTTGTTGAATTTTTAACTATTTTTGTTTTTGATTTTATTTGATTTGATTTGAGTTTGTTTGATTTTTTATTGTTTTTTTTATAATTTTGTATTTTCTGATTGAATTGTTTTTTTGATGGTGTTTAAATTTTTTGTTATTTTTTTTTTTTTTACTTTTTTTTGTATGTTGTTTTATTTTTTGTTATGCATTTTTTTTTTGTTTTTTATTTGTTATTTTTTGTTATGTTTTAGTTATGTTATTTTTTTTTTATTATTTGTTTTGTGGTATTTTATTTTTAATTTATTTATGTTTTTTGTTTTTTGTGTTATGTTTTTTGAATTGTTGTGTATCATTCTTATGTTTTATTTTTGTGTGTTTTTGTTATGTTTTTTTGTGTTATTTTGATTTTATTTGTTTTATTTTTTGTTTAATATTTGTTTATGTTTTGATTTGATTTTTTTTTATTCTTTTTTTTTATTTGTATTTTTTTGTTTTTTGTTTTGTGTTGTTTTATTTTTTGTTTTTTTTGTATATTTTGTTATTTTGATATTTATTTTAATATATTTTGTTGTTATTTATTCTTTTATTTTTTTATGAGAGAAAATGATTTTATTTTGTGTTATTTTATTTATCTTTTTTTTGTTGTTTTTTTTTTTATTTTTTATTGGATTTTATTGATTTTGTTTTTATTAATGTTTTTCTTTATGTTTTTATTTGTTTGATTTTATTTTGATTTTTTGAATGATTTTTTTTTTATTGATTTTTTATAATTGTTTTTTTTTTGTTATGTTGTGTGTGTTTATTTGTGTTGATATGTTTCATTTATTGATTTTTTATTATATTTTTTGTTCTATTTTTTCTTTGTGTGCTGTGATCTTGTTTATTATTTTTATGGTATTTTTTGATTTGATTTTGTTTATTTTTGATTGTTTTATTGGTTATTTTGTTGATTGTTATGTGTTTTTTTTGAATTTTGTTATTTTGTCATTTTTTTGTTTGTATTTTTTTTTTATGTCTGTTTCTTTTGTTGCATTTTATTTTTGTATGTTTTTTTATTTATTTTGTTTTTTTTTTTTTTTTATATTTTCACTAATTTATTTGTTTTTTTTTAATGTGAATTTTAGTTTTGTGTTGTTTTGTGTTTGATATTTGTGATTTTTTTTTTTTTGTTAATTATTTTTGTTTTTTTTTTATACTTCTGTTTTTACTTGTGTGAAACTATTATTATATTATTTTTTTTGGTGTGTTGTTTTTTTTATGTTTAATTTTTTTTGGTAATTGTTGTTTGATTGTTTTTTTATTTTGATTTGTTGAATTGTTTATTGTTTTATTTTTATTGTATTTTATTTTTGTGGATGTTTATTTTTTTTTTTTGATTTTTTGATGTATGTGTTTTTTTTTTTGTATTTGTAATTTTTTTTTTTTTTGATTCATTTTTTTGTTTATGTATTTTGTTATTTTTTTTTTTTTTTTATTGATTATGTTGTATTTGATTTGTTGTGATGTATTATTAAGTTTTTGAATTTGTTTTATTTTTTGTTTAATGATTTTATTATTGCTCTCGCTCTTTGGATTTTTTTTGTTTTCTTGTGTTCTATGATATATTGATGTTTTTTTTTATTTTTTTTTTTTTTGGTATTTTGTGTTTGTTTGATACTTTTTATTTTTATGTTTGTTTAATTTGTTATGTTTTTTTTTTGATTGTTTTTTATGTTTGTATTTATTGTTATTAGTTGTGTTTTTGATTTTTTGTTATTTTTTTGGTTATGTGATTTGTTGATGTTGTGAATTTGTTGTTGCTTTTTTTGTGATTTGTTTTTTGATGAATTTTGTTTTTTTTATTAATTGTTTTGATATTTTTTTTATTGTAATATTGTTTTATATTTTTTTTTGTGATTTTTGTTTGTTTTTGATTTTTATTTTTCTTGATTTTTATTGTTGTGTTACTGGATAATTTTTTTGCTGTTTTTGTGTCTGATGATTTTTTATACTTTTTGAATTTTAATTTATTTGTTGTTTGGTTTTTTATGATGTTATTTGAAATTGTTTTTTTTGCTTTGTGTTTGTTTGTTTTTTTTTTTTTTGTTTTTTTTGATGTTTTTGATTTATCTTTTTGTTTGTTGTTTGAATATTTGATTATTGTATGATTAGATTTGTTGTTATTTGAATTCTTTTTTTTTTTTATATGTGTTTTTTTTATACTTTTTTTGAGTTTTTTGATTTTGTTGTTGTTAGTGAATGTTGTGATTTGTTGTTATATGTTATTTTTGCTGGGTGATGTTTTTCTTTATATTTTTTTTTTTGTTTTTTTCATATTGTTGTATACTTTTTGTGTTTTATGTTTTTATTTTTGTTTTTTGTGTTGTGATTGTGTGATTTTTTTTAATGGATATATTGTGTTCTTGTCTATTATTTGATTTTGCATTTATTTTGTGTTTTTTTTGATTTGTTGTATTTTATTTGGGAATATCTTAACATGTATTGATTTTGATTTTTTTATGTTTGTTGTTTTTGTTCAATGGTGGTTTTTTTTTTTTTTTATTTTTGTTTTTTTGTGATTGTTTTGATTATTTTGTGATTGATTTTTTGTGTTTTTTTTTGTGTGATATTGTGAAATTTATTTATGATTTTTTGTGTGATTTGTTGACTTTTTGTGTTTTGTGTTGAATCATCTTTTTTTATTTTTTTTTGTTTTTTTTTTTTGTGTTTCATTTTGTTATTTTTCGTATTTTTTGTTCTATTTTTGATGATTTATTTTTATTTGATTTATTTTTATGATATGGTTTGTGATTTTTGTTTTGATTTTTTATGATTTTTTTTGTCTTTGTTTTATTTTTTTTCTTGTCTTGGTTTGTATGTTTGTTGTTTGTTGTAGCATGAATTATTGTTTTTGTATTTTATGATTTTTGTATTATGTTATTGTTTTTTTTGTGTTTTGCTTGTATCATTGTTTATTTTTTTGGTTTATTTTTTGTTTAGTATTTAGTGTGTTGATTTTATTTTGTTTTATTCTTTGTTGATTTTTTGTGGTTTTTTTTTTTTTTTATGGTTTTCTTTGATTGTTTTTTTTGATTATTTCATTTTGTTATTTATTTATTAATGTGTTTTGTTATTTTCTTAGTGGTTTTTTGTAGTGTCTGTTTGATTTATTTTTTTATTATTGTTTATGTTATTATTTGTTGTTTTTTTGTTGTTTTATTGTTTTGTTTTTTTTGTTTTGTGATTTTTTTGGTTATTCGGGGTTTGTGTCTTGTTTGATTTTTATTAATATTTTATTGTTTGTTATTTGTGATTTTTTGTGTTTATTGTTTGTTTGATTTTTTAATGTTGTTTTTTTTTTGTGATTGATTTATTGTTATGTTTATTTTTTTATATTTTTTATTTGTCTATGTTTTCATTTTTTTTTTTATGGTTGTTTTGTTTGAAATTTTTTTTGTGTTTGATGTATTTTGTGTTTTTTTATGTTGTTTGGTTGATTTTTAATTGTTTTTGTTTTATTAATTGGTTGTGTTTTTTGCTTATATTATTGATTGTTTTTTTATGTTTTTTTTTTGGTTGTGAATTTTGTTGTATTTTATTTGTTTTGGTTATTATTTTTATTTTTTTTTTTGTAATGATAATTTGAGTGTTGTGTTGTTTGTTGTTTTTTTTATTTTGTTGTTTTGTTTTTTTTAGAATTATTTTTTTCTTTGTGAGATTTTGTTTGATTATTGACTTTTGATTTATGTGTTCTGTTTTTTTTGTTTATTTTGTTTTTGATTGAATTTTTGAGTTTTTGCTTATTTTATTTTTTTTGAGTTTTTGTTTTATTGGTGTTGTATGTTTTGATGATGTGTTTTATTTTGATTGTAATTTTTGGATATTTTGTTTTATTATTGTGATGTTGATTTATTTTTTTTTTGTAATTTTTTTATTGTTTAATTTTTTTTTTGATTTTTTTTATTTTTTTGTTTCTTATTGTATGTTTAATGTTTTAATTTTTATTAAATTAAATTTTTTTTTATTGTTTTTATTGACTAATTTATCTTTTTTTTGTTATGTGTTTATTGTTTTATTTGAATTTTTGTATTTGTTGTGTATTTTTTTGATTGTTGTTTTTTTTTTGTTATTTATATGATTTTAAGTTTGATATGCTATTTTGTCTGTATTTTTTTTTTTTTTGATTATCATTTTGCACTGTTTTTTTTTATATTTGTTTTGTTGTTTTTTGATTGTGATGATGGTTTTTGTAATTTTATTGTTAAATTTATTTGATCTATTTTTTTGATTTTTTTTTTTTTTGATTTGTTTGTTTTCTTTTTCTTTTGAATTGTCTTTGTTTTTTTTTTATTATTTTTTTGATATGTTTTTTTTGTTGATTGTTTTTTGGTTTTTTATTTTTTGGGGGGGGTTTTTTGTTTTTATTTTATTTGACTTGATTTTTTATTTAAGTGATTAGTTATTCTTGTTTGCTTTTTTGACTAATTTTATTTATTGTTTTGTAATTGTGTTTATTTATTATGTGGTGAGTGTGTTTTTTATATTATATTGATCTTTTATTTGTTGATTTTTTTGATTTTTTATTTTTTACAATGTATTATTTTTTTTTATGTTATTGTTAATGAATATTTCGTTTTTATTTATTGGTTTTTGACTTTAGTATGATTATTTTTTTGTGTTGTTTTTTTTTTGTTCTCTTTTTTGTTATTTATTGATTTGTTATATGTATGATTTTTTTGATTCTAATTGGTTTTTTGTTTTTGTTATTTCTTGTGTGTTTTTTTGTGAATGCCTTTTTTATTATTTTTTGTATTATATGTGTTTGGTTATTGTGTGTATTGCTTTTGTTATATTTTTTTTTTTGTCTTTTTTTTGTATTTTATTTTTGTGTGATATTTATTTTATGTTTTTCTTATTCTTTTTTTTTGTGTATATATTGTATTTTTGTTTTTTTGTTTTTGAATAATGGTTTGTTTTTTTTTAATGATTTGTTTTAAGTATGTTTTTGTTTGTTATATTATTTTTTTGATTTGTATTCGGCTTATTGGATATGTTTTTTTTTGTTTATATTTTTGTTTGTTTATTTTTGTTTTGTTTATTTTTTATTTTTTGATTTTTGTTTGTTTTGATTTTTTTTTTTTTTTATGTTGTTTTATTGCTTTTAATTTTTGTTTTTTTTTTTAATTTTATTTGATCTTTTGTTTTGTGTTTTTTAATGATTTATTTTTGATGTTGTGATTTTATTTGTTTTTTGAATTTTGTTGCTGTTTTTTGTATTTGTTGTTTTTTATAATTGTTTTGTTATTGTTTGATTATTTTTTTTGGTTATTGTGTCTTTTATTTTGATTTTTTTTAATGAATACGTTTTTGATTTTTTTTTTTTGTTGTTGGATCTTTGTTGATGTTTTTTTTTTTTTTTTTTATGCGTTTATTTGGTTTATGATTTTATGTTGATTGAGTAAACTTTTTTTTTTTATATTTATTTTTTGTTTGTTTTTTTTATGATTTCTTTTTTTTTTTTTTATCTATTGTTGGTTTTTGATTTGATATTTTTTGTATTTTGATATTTTAATGGTTGTTTTGTGATTTTTTTTTTGAATGTGTGGGTTTATTGAACTTGTTATATGTGTTTGATATGTTATTTTTTTACTTTTGTTGGTATTTATATATGATTTTTTTTTTCTTGTTTTTGTTATCTTATTTTTTTTTTTATCTTGTGAATTTTGCTATGCTTATTATGTGTTTTGTTGATTTTTTATTATTTGTATTATTGTTGTTGTATTCTTTGTTTAGTTTGTCTTATTTTTTGGTTGTTTATGTGCTTATTGTTCTTTTTTTTTGTTGTTTTGTGTTGTTTTTGTGTATTTGTGTGTGGATATTATTTTGTTATATAGTTGTTTTTTTTGTTTTTGAATTTTGTTTTGTTGATGAAATTTGTGTGTTTTGTTTTTTTTTGTGATTTTGTCTTTTTTTTATTATTAATGTTTTGTTTTTTGTTGAGTGTATGTTTTTTTGTATTTATGTTTTTATATATGTTTTTATATTATCAAGTTTTTTGATTTGTTTTTGTATTTTTATTTTTGTGTTATTGATTTTTTTATTTATTTCTGTTCTTATTATGGTAATTTATTTTGTTGTTTTTTGGTGTTTTTTGTAATTTGTTTGTTTCTTTTTTTTTTGTAGGTTTTTTTTATGATTTTTTTTATTGTTTTGTTTCTATGTTTTTTTTATTGTGTTTTTGAATAACTTGGTTTTTTTTTGAAGTTTTGTAATTGATTTTTTTTTTTTGTTTTTTTATTATTTTTTATGTTTGATATTATTTTTTCTTTTTAATGTGATGATGGATTTTTTTTTGTTGTTGTTTTTTTAATGATTTTTTTTTTTTTGATTGTTTTTTTTGTTGTTATTTGTGGTTATTTGTTTTTGTTATGTTTGTTTTGTTGTTTATTTTTGTGATTGGATTGGTTTGTTTTGACATTTTTTAGTTTTATGATATTTTTTTTTTTTGTTTACCTTTTTTTTTATTTTTTTTGGTGATTATTTGGATTTTTTTTGTTGTAATTGTTTTATTTTTTCTGTTTTTTTTTGATAATTTTTGTTTATTTTTTTTAATTTTATTTTGTTTGCTTTTGGTTTTTTGAAATTTTCTTTGGTTTTGATTTGATTTTATTTTAATTGTGTTTTTTTATTTTTGTGTTTTGTTTTTTTTGTTGAGTTTTTTTTTTTATTTTTTTTTTTATTATTGATTTTAAGGTTTGTTTTATGAATTTGTATGTTTAATGTTAATAATTTTTTTCTAATTTATTGGTTGTTTATGTATATTTGTGTGTGATTTTTTTTTTATGTTGTTTGATATTTTATTTTAGTTTTTTTATATGGTTGAATTTTGTTTTTTTTTTTTATTTTTTTTTATTTTATTTTGTTTTATTTTTGTTTTTGTTGATTCTTTTGTTTGTTTTTTTTCTTATATTTTTTTGATTTTTTTTGTTGGTGATTTTTATTTATTTGTTTATTTATTATTATTATGTTTTTGTTATATATTTGTTTTGTTTTTTTTCTTTTGATTTGTGTTTGTGTATTTTTTTTTATTTTGTGATTTTTGTATGTGTTTGTTTTGTGTTTTTGTTTTTTGAAATTGTAATTGTTTTTTTTTTTGTTGATTTATTTTTTTGTTTATTTTATTTTTTTTTTTCTGTTTTTGTGATTTTTAATATATTTTTTTTATTTTATTTGTTTGATAATTTTGATTGTTTGATTTATAAATTTAGTATTATTTAATGATTTGATTTGTTTTTATTTTTTTTGTTTGATTTCTCCTTTTCTTTTTATATGATGGTATTTTGTTTTTTTTTGTATGTGTTTTGTTTTTATTTTTTTTGTATTTGATTTTTTTTTTTTTTGATTTTTTGTTTTTTTTTTTATGATATTTTATTGATCTAGTGCTTTGATTTGTGTTTTTTTATTTTTTGTGAAGATTTGGTTATTTTTTTGTATATTGATTATGATTGTTTGTGACTTATAATTTTTGTTTTTGTGTTTTTTTTATTGTTTTTGTTGTTTGATGATTTGAAATTTTTTTTTTGTTTGGTTATATGATTTTTTTTAATTTGAATTTTGATGTTTTTTTAGTTTTTTTTTTTATTTGAAATATGATGTTTGATGTTTTTTGTAATTTTTTTTTTGTTTGTTTTTTGTATTGTGTTGATTTTTTGTGTTTTTTAATTTGTTTTTTTATTGGTGATTTGATGTGTGGTCTTTATTTTGTGTTTTTTTTGTTTATTTTTTTGTGTTTTTTTTTTTTGTTATTTTTATATGATTTTATGTTTGTTTTTGTTTTTTTAGTTTATTTGTATTTTATTGTTATGTGATTGATTTTTGGACTTTTATAGTGTTTGATTGTGTTTTTATTGTGTATTTTTTTATGTTGTTTGGTGTTTTTTTTTTGTTTTGTTGAATTTTTTTTTTTTTTTTTTGATTGATTGATTTGTGTTTTGATATTTTTTTTGTTATTTTTTTATTTTTTTTGTGTTTGATATTTTGTTTTGTATTAATATATGTTTTTTTTTTTTTTGTTGAATAGTAGATTATTTTTTTTATTACTGTATTGTTTATTATTTTATTTTACTTTTATTTTGGTATAATGTTATGAGTTTGGTTTTATTGAATTTTGTGTGTGTTTTTTTTTTGTTCTATTTGGTTTTTTTTTTTGTTTTTTATTTCTATTTTTTTGTTATTGGTCTTGTATTTTTACTTATTTTGTTTTGATTTTTATTTTTTTTGGTATATTATTTGTCTTGTTGTCTTTTTGAATATTTTTTTTATTTTTTTTTGGGGGGGGGGATATGTTTTTTTTGTTTTTTAGTTTTGATGAATTATAGCCTGATGAATTTCTTTGTATTATGTAAATTTTTTGAAGATTATTTTTTTTTATTATGTTTTTTTTTTTTTTTTTATTGTTGTTTGTATTTTTATATTGTATTTTTTTTTTTTTTTTTTTATTTGTTATGATTTTGTTTTTATCTTGATATAATTTGATTGATTTTTTATGAATTTGTGATTTTTTTTTTTTTTTTTTTGATATGATTGTTTGATATTTTGATATTTGTTGTTGTTGATGTTTTGAATTTTTTTATTATGTCATATTTGGAATTTATTTTTGTATGCTTGGTTTTTTTTTTTTTTGTTTTATTTGATTTTTTTTGTTTTATATTTTTGAATTATATTGTTGCTTTTTTCCGTTTTTTTTTTTTTATGGTTTTTGAATTTTTTGTTTTTGTTTTTTATATTGATTATTGATTTTTTTTGTTATTTTTGTGTTTTGACTTTGTTTTATTTTTGTTATTTTTAATTATTTGTATTGTTGTTTGTTTGATGATTTTATTTTTTGTATTGTGTTTTGAATTTTTTTTTTTGTTATTATTGTTTTTTT
Source organism: Tanacetum coccineum (assembly GCA_026074375.1). Taxonomy (NCBI): domain Eukaryota; kingdom Viridiplantae; phylum Streptophyta; class Magnoliopsida; order Asterales; family Asteraceae; genus Tanacetum; species Tanacetum coccineum. The sequence continues at coordinate 23,715 of BQNB010003864.1, forward strand.
TTTTTTTTTTTTTTTTTTATTATATACTTTAATTTGAGTCTGTTTATTTTATTGTGTGTTTTTCTTGATATGATGATGATTATGATTTGATATTATCTGTTGTTGTTTTTTATTTTTTGATTGAAATTTTTGTTGTTTTTTTTTTTTTTTTTTGTTTGTTTTGTATTGTGATTATTTTTATTTTTTTTTTTTTTATTTGATTTGATGTTCCATTTTGTGTTTTGAATTTTTATGTTTGTATTTTTTTTTTTGTTTTTTTTTATGTTTTTTTGTTTTGGTTTTTTGTGTTGTGTGATTTTTTTGATTTGTTTAGGTGGATATGTTTTGATTGATTTTGTTTATATTAGTGTTTTTTGTTGTTGTTTTTTTGTTTTGGTTGATGATTTTGTATTATTTTTTATAGAAGTGTGGTTTTTTTGAATTAGTGTTTTTTTTTTTATCTTTTTATTTTGTGTTCTTAATTTTTTTTTTTTTTTTTGTCTTTATTTTTTGTGATTTTTTTTTTTTTTTTTTGTTTTTTTATCATGAGTGATTTGGTTTTGAATTTTTTTTTTTTTTTTTATTTTTTATGTGTGTTGTTTTTTTTTTTTATGATATTTTGTTTGTTGTTTTTTAATTTTTGATTTTTTTTGATTGTTTTTGATTTGTGGTTTTTGTGTTATGTGTTATTTTTTTTGTTTTTATTGATTTTTTTTTGTTTTGATTTTGTTGAATGTATGATTTTGATTTTTGTTATTGTTTTTGTGATGAATGGATGTTTTGTTTTTGTTGTATATTTTTTTTTATTTTTTTTTTATTGATTTGAATTTTATTATTGATTGATGTTAGGGTTGTTTTTTGTTTGTGTTTTTTTGTGTTTTGTTTGTTTTTTATTGTGTGTATTTTTGTTATTTGTTTTTGTTGTTTTTGTTTTTGTTTGTTATGGATATTTGTGTTTTTTATTTTTTGTTGTTTGTTTTTGATGTTTTCTATAATTTTTGATCTTTGTTGTTTTTTTGTAAATTTTTTTTTTTTTGATTGTGGTTTTTTTTTTTTTTTTTTGTTTTTTATTATGTTTTTTTCTTTTGATTGTTTGTTGTTTTATTTTTTTTTTTTTGTTTTTTGGATTGTTTGATCTCTTGTGATTTTATATTATTTGTTTGTTTTATTGCTTTTGTTGTTTTTTTTTTTAGAGAAATTTTTTTTTTTCATCTTTGTTTTTTTTTTGGATATGTTTTTTATTTGTTTGTTTTGTGTTTTTTTTGTGATATGATTGTTGTTGATGTTGTGTTTTGATTTGTGCATTGTTTTTTATTTTTGTGTTGATTTTTATTGATGTGATTGAATTTTTATTTTTGATTGTTTTTAATACTTATTGTTTATTGTTTTATATTTTTTTTTGTCTTTATTTTGTTATGATTTTTTTTTTTGAATGTTTTTATTTAGTGTTTTTTATGATAATGATTTTTTTGTTTATTTTTGTTAATTGTTTTATTATGTTTTTTTCTTAATTGTGTTATATTTGTGATTTGAAATTTTGTTGTTTGTTGTTCTTGTTTACTTTGGTCTTATTTTTTGATTTAAATTGCTTTTTTTTGATTTGGATATTATTTTTTTTTATATTGTTTTTTCGTGTTGAATTTTTAAATTTTTTTTTTTGTTTTATTTTCTTGATTCTTTGTGTCTTGTTTGTTTATTGTTTGTTGAAATTTTTATTGTTTGTTTTATTTATTATTTTTTTTTTTTATGTTTTATGATGATTTTGTTTTGGTTTTTTGTTTGTATTAATTTTGTTGTTTTTTTTTTTTTTTTTTTGTATATTGATATTTTTGTTATTTTTCTTTTCGATTTTTTTTGTGAATTTTTTGGATTTTTATATGTGGATTTATGTTTGATTATTTTTTTTTTTGTAGTTTTTTTTTTTGTGCTTTTTGTTTTCGTTTTTGTTTTTTTTTGGATCTTTGTTTGTTTTTTTTTTTTTTTTGGTTGTTCTTAGTTTTGTATGATTTTTTTTGGTTTTTGTTGTGAATATTTATTGTTTTTTTGATTGATTTTTATGTTTTTTTTGATTAATTTTGTTTTTTGAATTATTTAATTTTTGTATTTTTTTTTGATTTTATTTTTGTGAATTGTTTTACTACTTTTTTTTTTATATTTATGAATGTATATATTTTGTGTGTATTTTTTTTGTTTTTTTTCTTGTCTATTTTTTATGAATTTGTTGATGTTATTTTTGATTTTTTTTTTTTTTGGTAGATTTGACTTTTTGTATTTTTTTTATATTGTATGATGTTTTTTTGTGTTTGTATCTTGTTTGATTTTTTGTTTTTTATGTTTTTGTTGATTGTTTTTTGTGTATTTGTATTATATTTTTTTTTATTTTTTGGATGGTGAATTTGTTTTTTATTGATTTTTTTGTTTGGATTTTTTTTTTTTATTTGATATTTTTTTTATGTTTATGTATTTTTTTGTTTGTATATTTTTTTGTATTTTGATGTATTTTATGTTTTTGTTTACTTTTGGATTTTTTTTTTTATTTTTATTTTTTGATATTTTTTTTTTTTGTGTGATTTTTGATTTTTTTATTTGCTTTTTTGTATTTTTGTGTTTATTATTTTTATGTTGTCATATGATTTGGTGTTTATTTTTTTTGTAATTTATGAATTTTGTGGTATTTGTTTATATATGTTTTTTTGTTTAGTATATTTTTGTTATTGTCCTTAATTTGATTGTTTAATATTGTTTTTTATTTATGTTTTTTTTGTTATTTGGATTTTTGTTTTGTTTTTGATTATTTGTTTGGGATTTATTGGTATGTTTTGTTTTTGTTTGTATTGTGGTGGTATTTGTATTTGTATTGTTTTTGTGTTTGTGGTAGTGCTGTGGGTGTTGGAGTTTGGTGTGTATGGTGGTTATTGTGGCGTATTTTGTGACGATTTTTTATTTGTTGTTTTTTTATATTTTTTTTTTGTTGTTTTATGTCTTGTATTGATGGAATGTTTTTTATTTGTACTTGTTTTTTTTTTTTTTTGTGTTTGACATGATTATGATTTTATATATTTGTGTTTTTTTTTTTTTGAATTTTTTATTTTTATTTATGATTTGTTTTTTTTGATGATTTTGGAATTGATATTATTTTTTTGATGTATATTTTGAATTTTGATTTGTTTTGTTTTTTGTTTTTTATTTTTATTCTATTCTTTTTTGTTTTTTTGTTTTTTTTGATTTGTATTTTGTAATGGTTTCTGTGTGTTTTGTTGTGTATGTTTGATTTTGTGTTATTATTATTTTGTTTGATTGGTTTTTGTTGTATGTTCTTATGTTTGATAATTGTTTGTTTTTTTGTTTATTTGTTTTTGAATTTTTATTTATGTTTTTTGTTTTTGTTGTGAATTGTTGTATTTTTTTTTATTTTTGTTTTTTTTTGTCTTGATTGATTTTTTTGTTTGTGTATTATTTGATTTTTGTGCTCTTTTTTTATTTGACTGTTTTGTATTTTTTTGTCTTTTTTATTGTTATTAGGAATTTTGTTATGATTTTTTGTAGTTTGTGTTATATTGTGGAATGTATTGTTTATGATTTTGATGTGTTTTTATTTATGTTGTTATTGTTTTTTGTTTATGTTTTGATTTTGTTTTTTTTTTTTTTTTGATTGAATTTTTATTTTGCTATTTTTTGTTTTGGTGTTGAATATTGTTTTCTTGTTGTTAATTTTATTTTTTGTTTGTGTTTGTTTTTGTTTTGATGGTTTTTTTTTTGTTTTTTTATTGTTGGAGATTTTTTTTTTTTATTGTTTATTTATATTATTTATTTTATTTTTTTTTTTTTATTTTTTTTTATTTTGGAATTTGTTTTGTTTATTGTATCTTATTTTGGATTTTTTTTTTTTGTTGTTGTATTTTTCTTTTTGTTTTGTGGTTGTTATTGTTGTGATTATTTTTTTTTTTGATTTTTTGTACTTATGTTTTGATTCTTTTGATTTTTTGTTTGATTGAGTTTATTTTTTGTGGGTATGTTTTTATTTTTTTTGTATGGAATGTGTTGTGTTTTTATGATTCTTTTGATTGTTGTATTGTTTTTTGTGATTTTTTGTTTTTTTTTTTTTGATATTATTTGTTTTTTATGATGTTGATATTGTATTGTTTTTTTGGTATTTTTTATTATATTTTTTTTTTTAGTTTTTATATGTTTTATTGATTTTTAGTTTGGCTTGAATGATGTTTTTTTTTTTATGTTTTTATTCTTGATTTTTTTATTAATTGTTTTTATTTGATTGATTTGTTTTTTTTTGAATTTATAACATTTTATTTAATATTTATTTTTTCTTGTGTTTTTATATTTTATTTGATTTTTTTTCTGATTTTTTTTGTATTTTTGGTTTTTGTTTTTTGTTGTTTTTTATGTTTTGTTTTTTTGTTATATTTGGTTTGATTTTTATTGTTTTGTTGATTTGTATTTGTGTTTGTTTTTATTTTGTTGTTGGTTTGTTGTTTTTTTTTTTTGATGTGTGTTTTGTGTTTATGTTATTTGTTAGTTTTTTATTTTTTGTATTTTTCTGTCATTTAATTTTTGTTTGATTTTTGTTTATTTGCTTTTTTTTTTGATAATGTTTTTTTGGATTTTGTGAATTGTATCTTGTTCTTTTTTGTCTTTTTTAGTTATGAATGATTTTTTTTTTGTTTTTTTTGTGTTTTTAGTTGATATTTTATGTTTTGTTTTTTGTTGATTTTGTTTTGATGATTTTTTGATTTGTGATTTGTATGTTGTTTTTTATTAATTTTTTTTTATATTTTTATTTTTTTGTTTTTTTTTTTTTTTTATTTTTATTTTTATTTTTTGATTTTTCGTTTGTTTTTTTTTTTTTTTTTTTTGTGACGTTTTGATTTTTAATGTTTTTTAGTTTGTTTGTTTTTGATTTTATGTTTTTTCTATGTGTTTTTTCATAATTTTATTTTATTTTTTGATTACTTTTTTGATTTTTTTTATTGTTTTTTTGTTTTTTTGTTTTTATTGGTAAATTTGTTTTTTTTTCGTGATACTTTGGTTTGTTTTTTTTTTTTATTTGATTTATTTTGGATTTTTTTTTTTGATTGATTTTTGTCTCTATTTTATTGGATTTTATAATTTTTTTTTTGTGTGATGTGTTTACTGTTATGTTTTTTTTTTTGTGTTATTTATTTGTTGTTTATTTTATTGTTGTTTGTTTTTTTTTTTTTATTTAATTTTTGTTTTGTTAATTGTTTTTTTTGTCTTATGTGCATTTATTTTTTTTGTCTTGTTATTATTTTGATTATGTGGTTTCATTTTTTTTAGTTATGTGTGATTGTTTTTTATTTTTGTTTTTGTCTTTTTAAATGTTTTGTATGTTTGATTTTTTGTTGATATTTTTTGTTTATGTTTTTGTTTGCTTTGTATGTTTTGTATTGAATGTTGTTTTTTTTTTGTTTTTCTCTTTTCGATGTTTTTATAATTTGATATTTTTTTATACTTTATAGTATGATTTGTGCATTTTTTGATATTATTTTTGTTTTGTTATTGTTTTGTTTTTATAATATTTTTTTTTTTATTTGATTGTGTGTATTTGATTATTTGTTATGTTTATTTTTTGTTTTTTTTTTTTTCTTTTTTTTTTGTTGTTTTATATTTTGATTTTATTTGGTTGTTCTTTTTTTTGTCTTTTCTTATGATTTATGGATTCTTATGTTTTTTTGTGTTTGTAGTTTACTTTTTTTTGATTGGTTTTGATGATTAATTGATTTTTGATTATTTGATTTGATTTTTTTTTATTTTTTTGTTTTTTGTGATTGTGATATTTGATTTCGTTATTTGTTTTTTGGGAATATTTTTTTTTTTTATATGATACTTGTTTTATTTATTTTCTTATTCATTTTTTTTTTTGTTGTTTTTTTGGTTTTTGTTTTATTTTTTATTATTTAATTTGGTGATATTGAATTATGATTTTAATGTGTTATTTTGTTTGATATGTTATGTTTATTGTATGTGTTTTTAATGTGTTATTTTTTATTTTTTGGTATGTTTTCTTTTTGTGTTTTCATATTTGGTTTTGATTTTTTTTTTTTTATATGTGATTGTGCTGTTTTGTGATTGTTATTATTTTTTGTTTTTTTTGTATTGTTTTTATTGTTTTATTGTTATGGGGGGGTTGTTGATGTGTTTTGTTTATTTTTTTTATTGTTGTTGTTTTTTATTTTTGTGTTTGATGTTTGTGTGATTTGGGTTTGATCTTTTTGTTTATTTTTTTGTGTCTATTTTGATTTTTTGTTACTTTTTGATTTCTTATTGTGATTTGATGATTCATTTGATTATGTGATTTTGTGTTTTTTTTTGGGGTTATTATTTTTTATATTTTTTTATTTGGGTTTGTTTAATGTTTTTTGAATTTTTTTTGTTTTTTTTTTTTTATTGACTGTGTTTTTTTTTTTTTTTTTTTTTTTGTGTGTTGAATGATGATTTTTATGTTTGTGTTCTGTGTTTATTGTGATTATGATTGTTGATTTTTTGGGTTTATTTTTGATTATTCTATTTTTTTTTTTTGATTTTTTTTAATTTATTTTTGCATTTTTGTTTTGATTTTCTTTTTGTTTTTTTTTTTTTGAATTTTTGTTTTTATTATGTATTTTTGGATTTGTTAATTGTGATATTGTTGTTTGATGTAATTTTGAATGATTTGATTTGTATTTTTAATATGATACTATGTTGAATTATTTTTTTATTTGATGTTGTGTATTTTTTTTTTTTGATTTTTGATTTTTTTTTTTTTTTGTTGATTGTTTTTTTTTTTTTATATGTTGTTTTTTTTTTTTGTTGATATTTTGGTTTTTTTTTTTTGTTGTTTTTTCTTATTATTTGATGATTTTTTTATGACTGTGTTTTTTTTATTTTTGAGTTTTTTTTATTGAATTAGGATGTGGTTGTTGTTTGTTTTTTTTTTTTTTTGTTATTATATTTTTTTTTTTGTTTTTTATTATATGATTTTTTTTTTTTTGATATTGGGTTTTTTTTCTGTTTTGTATTTTTTATATTTTTTTTTTTTTTTGTTTGATTAATGTTTTTTTTTGTCTGTTATGTATTTGTTTTTTTTATTTGTTTTTTAATGTTTTATATTTTTTTTGTGTTTTAATGAATATTTTAATGTTTGTTTTGTGTGTGTTTGTCTTTTTGTTTTTTGTATTTTTATTTGTTTGTTTCTTTTTTTTTCATGTTTGTTTATTATATATTTTTTGTAATTTATGTGATTTGATTTTTTTTTTTTTGTTTTGTGTTTTTGTTTTCGTATTTGTTTCTGTTGTTGATTACATATGTTTCTTTTTTTTTTGATTTGTTGTGTTTTTTGATTTTTGTGTTTTTTAATATTTTTTATTCTTGTTATTTTTTTTGTTGAGTATTGTTTTTTGTGTTATTTTTTTTTTTTGTATGTTTTTGTTTATGTTTTTCGTATGTTTGTATTTTTTGTTTGATTGTTTTTTTGTTTATTTTTATATTTTTTGTTTTTATTTTTTTGTTGTTATTTATTATTATATTTTTTTGTATTGTTTTTTTGTTGTTGTGTTTGATTTATTGTTTTGTGTTTGTTATTTTTTTTATTTTTTTTGTTTTGTTTATTTTTTGAAGATGATTGAATATTTTATATATTGGTTTGTTTTTGTGTTTTTTTTTCTAATTTTTTTTGTGTTTTTGATTTTATATTATGTTTATGTTATTTGTTATTTTTTGTTTTTTATGTGATTTTTTATATATATGTTAGTTTTTTGATTTTTGTGTTTTTTTTTTATTTTTTTTTTGTTTTGTTGATGTAGTGTTGCTTTGGTATGATTTTGTTTTTTTTCTTGTTTTATTTTATGTATTTTTTGTTTTGTTATTTGTTTATTTGTAATTTTTTTGTGTGTGTTTATTGTTGCTGTTTTATTTATGTTTTTTGTGTATTTTTTTTTTTTTTTTTTGTGTTTTTGAATTTTTTTATTTTTTTTAATTGATTATTTTTTTTTTTTGTTATTATGTTTTTTTTTGATGTTTTTTGTAATATTTTGTTATTTTTTTTATATTGATTGATTATGTTAGTGTTGTTTTTTTTGTGTGTTTTTATATTTTTCAATTTTCTTTTTTTGATGATGTTTGTATTTGTTTATTTTTTTTTTTGTTTGTATTTTTGGTTGTGTTTATTTTTGTATTTTTATGTTAGTTTGATTTGTTTGTTTTTTTTTTTTGATTTTTTTTTATTTTATTTTTGTTTGAATTTGTGTTTTTCTTTTTTGATATCATTGATTGATTGTTGTTTCTGTTTTTTTTTTTTTTGAATTTTGTTGATTTTTCTTTTTTTTTCTTTATTTTTGTTTTATTTGATAATGTATTGTGTTTTTGTTTGATGTATTTTTTTTAGTTTTGATTGCTTGTTTTTTTTGTTTTTTTTTTTGTAATCTGATGTTTGTATTTTGTTTTTTTTTTATTTTATTTGTGTTGTGTGTTTTGTTTAATGTTTTTGTGTTTGTTAATTTTGGTTTATGATACTATTAATTTTGATTTTTTTTTGTTTATTTATTGCATGAATTTTTTTTGTGTTGTATTTTGTTTTGTAGTTATTTTTTGTGTGATTTGTTGCTTGTTGAATTAGGGTTTTTTTTTTTTTTTGTTGTTTTTGATTTGTGTTTTTGTTTTATTGTTTGTTTGTGGATTTTTTTTTATATTGTTCTATATTTTGTTTAATGTTGATGCTGATTATGAATTTGTTTGGTGTTTTGCTGATTTGATGATTTCTTTATTTTTTGGTTATGTTGATTTTTTAGTTTAAGTTTTTTTAGTTTTTTTTTGTATTTGGTTTATTATATATGTTGATTGGTTTAATTATTTGTTTTTTGATCTTTTTTGTTAATGGTTTTTGGTTGTTGATGTGAATTGTTAATTTTTTTTGTTTGTTATTTGTGATTATTGTTATTTGTGATTGATCTTTTTTTTGTTTTTTCTTTGTTTAGTTGTTTTATCCTTTTTTATTGTTTTTTATTTTTTGATGGGTGTTGATCGTGATTTGTGTCTTTGTTTTGTTGTTTTTGTTTGTTGTTTTGTTTATTTTTTTTTATATTTTTTGTAATTTGGTTTTTTTGTTGGTATAATTTAAATGTTTATGTTTTTTTTTTGATTATTTTGTTTTTTTTTTTTTTTGTTGTTTTGGTCTATTGTTTTGATTGTTTTATGATGTGGTTTATTGTGTGTTTTATTTGATTTGTTTTTTTGTTGATTTTAATTTTTTTGTTTTTGAATTTTTTTTTTGTTTTGTTGAATTTATTGTTTTTGTTTTTTGTTGTTATTTTGTATGTTTTTTTTTTTTTAGATTTTGTTTGTGTTGATTGTTTTTTGTATTTTTTTTTGTTTTTTTTTGTTTTATTATTTCTGTTAGTTTATTGCTTTTGTTTTTTGTTTTGTATTTTTTTGATGATGTTTGTTTGTTTTTTGTTTTGTTTTTAATTGATATGTTTGTTGATTTTTGTTATGAGTTGTTGTTTTGTTTTTAGTTTTTTGTTTTTTTTTTGTTGTTATTATTCATTTTTTTATGATTTGTGCTATATTGTTTGACTTTTATGATATTTTTAATATGTTTTTTGTGTATTTTGGTTTTTTTTTTTTTTTTTAATGCATTTTTTGTTTTTTTCTGTGTATGTTTATGTTTATTTTTTTTTTTTATTTGTTATTTTATGATTTGTTTGTGTTTTGTTTTGTTTTTTATTATTGTTTTTGATTTATTGATGTGATTTTTGTTGTTGATACATTGGTGGCTTGTTATAGTATTTTTGTTTTTTGATTGTTTTTTTTTTGTTTGTTGTTTTTTTGAATGTATTTTATCGTATATTTAATTATATTCTGGATTATTTATTTTTTGTGCTTTTGTTTTGTTGGATATTTATTGAATGTTTTTTTGATATAGTTTTTTGAATCTTGATTTTTTTTTTATTTTTTTTTATCTTTGGTTAGTTTTTTTTTTTTTGTATTTTTATTGTTTGAATTTTTTAATTGTTTTTTTTTTGTTTTTTAGTTTTTTGTTTTGTTTTTGTTTTTTGATTTTTTGATTTTTTTGTTGATTTTTTATGTTGTTGTTTAATTTTTATTGATTTGTTATTTTTTTTTTATCATGTTTTTATTTGTTTATTGTTGTTTAATTATATTATTTGCTTTGATTTTTTTTATTTTTTTTTTTTTCTTTGTGGAATTTGTGATTTTGTTTTGTTTAATTGTATGTTTTTTTTTATATATATTTGTGTTTGATAATTGTTTGAATTTAATTGCATTGATTTTTTTTGTTGTTTTTTTTTTGTTTTTATTGGTGTTATTATTATTTTTTGTTTAATTTTGATTTTTTGATGTTTTGTTATCTGAATGTTTATTTTTTATTTTGTGTTTTTTTTTTATTTTTATTTTGTTGTACATCTTGTTTTTTATTTTTTTTTTATGATTGTATTTATATTGATTGTTTAATTTTTTATTTATTCTTATTTTGTTTTTTTTCTTTTTTTTTTTTGAATTGATTTGATTTGGTTTTTGTTTATTTATGTTGTGTATTGTGATTTGTTTTTTGATTGTTGCTTATTGTATTTTTTTGTTTATTTTTTTAATTTGATATTATGTATGGTTGTTTGTTAGGGATGTTTTATTTTTTTTCGAAATTTTTTTCTGTGTTTTTTCTATTTGGGATTGTTATGTTTATCTTTGGTTTGTTTTTTTTTTTATTGTTTTTTTTATAATTTTTGATTTTTTTTTTTATTGTTTTAAATGTTTTTTTTTTTTTTGTTTTGTTGTTTTGTTTGTTTTGATTTTTGTATTGTTGAATATTTTTTTTTTTTTTTTTTTTATGTTGTGTGTGTGTTCATTTTGTTTATTTTTTGTTTATTGTGTTTTTTTTTGTTTTTGTTTTATTGTTTTATTTTTTTTTTTAAATTTTTTTTGTATATTTTTTTTAATTGTGTTTTTTTAATTTGTTGATTTATCATTATATTTATATTTGTGTTATTTTTTTTTTTGTGATTTAATTATTTGTGTTTTGCCCCTTTTTTTTTTATATTTTGTGATATTTATTTGTTTTTTGAACGTCATTTATCTTTCATCCTTTTTTTTTTATATAATATGTTTTGTTTTTTATTTTTTATTTTTTCTAGTTATTGATTTTATTTTTTATTTTTTTTATTTATATTTTTTTTGGTTTTTTTGTTTTGTTTTGTTGGTGTGTGTTTTGTTTTTGTGCTGTTTTTGTTGGGATTTTTGTGTTTATTTTTCATTGTTGATGTTTTGATGTTTTTTATTTATTGTTTGATTGTATTTTTTTACTTTTTTTTGTAATTTTTTTTTTTTTGTTGCATTTTTATGTGATCTTTTTGTTTGTTATTGATTTGTTTATGTTGTGTGTGTTTTATTTTTTTTTTTTTATATTGTATGTTGTTTTTTTTTTGTTTATTTTTTGTGATGTTTTTTTGTTGTTGTTATTGTATTTTGTTTTTTATGTTTTTTTTTATATGTTTGATTTTATTTTTTTTATATTTATTCATTCATTGTATTTTTTTTTTGTTTATGTGTAAATTTGTTTAATTTGTTTTTTTTTTTTTTGTTTTCTTTTGTTTTATTTGTTATTCTGATCTCTATTTTTATTTGTGATATGATGTTATTTGTGTTGTATTGTTTAATTTTATGTTTTAATATTTAAATTTGTATTTTTTTTTTTTGTTTGTGTTATGATATTGTGGAATTTGGGTTTTATTTTTTCATTGTTTTTTTTTGTTGATTTTTTTTGAATTATTGAATCAGTTATGATTGTTTTATATTTTTTGCTTTTATTTATTATTTGTGATTGTTTTTTTTATTTTTATTTTATTGTTTTTTTTTTTTTTAATTGTTATTTTGTTTCTTTGTTTTCTGTTTTGATTTTTTATTTTTTTGTTTTTATTTGTATTTATTTTATTTTTTGGTTTTTTTTTTTAATGTTGGATTTATTGTGTGATTTAATGTGTTTTTGTTTTTTGGTTTTATATTTTTTGTAGTGTTTGAATGGTATGATTTTTGTTTGATTATTATTATATTTATTTATTTGATTTTTTTTTTTTATGTGATGATATTTGTTTATTTTCATTTTTTTTGTTCTTGATTTACTTGTTTTCTATAATTATGTGAATTTTTGTTTTTTTTACTTGTTTTATTTTTTAGTATTATGTGTTATATTTTTTTTTGGTGTTTAAAATATGATGTTTTTTTATTAAATTGTTGTTGAATATATTGTTTTGTGTAGGGGTGTAGTGATTTATTTTTTATTTATTTGTTTTTGTTTTGAATTTTTTTTGTTGTATGAATTGTGTTTATTATATTTCTTGTATATGATTTGATTTTTTATTTTTTGATTTTTGTATTTTTTGATTTTTTTGTGATTTTTTTTTGTGTTTGATTTGTTTATTTTTTTGATGTGTCTTTTTTATTGATTCATTTTTTTGTATTATATTTTTATTTTGCTTTTGATTTGTAATCAATTTTTTTTGTATTATTTTGCTTAATGTTTGTTTTCTGTTGTGAATTATAATATTATTTTTGTTTTGCTTTTTTTTGTTTTTGTTTGTTTTGATGATTGTTTTATGATTTGTTTTTAAATTTTTTTTGTTTTTTTTTGAATTTGTGTTTTATGATTTATTTTTTTTTATTTATTCTTATATGTTTGATTTTTTTATTGTTTATATTGTGATGTTGTTGTTTTTTACTAATTTTTTTTTTTTTTTGTTGATGTTTGTGTTGTGATTTTTTTTTTTAGGTATGTGATTGTTTCTTTTTGTTTTTATAATTTTGTGATGATTTGATTTATTTGTTGTGATATGTTGTTTGTTTATGTAATATTGAATGTTATTATTATGTTTTTTTATATTGTTATATATTTGACTTTTTATTTTTTGTTCATGTTTCTATTTATTTTTGAATTTTTGATTTTTTTGTTTGACTTATTGTGTTTTTGTTTGTTAATGATAATTAATATTGTGTATTTTTGATGTGAATATGGTTGTTTTTTTTTGATATGTTATTGTTGTTGATTTTTTTTTTTGTTGTTTTATTTTTGTTTTTTTTATTTGTTATATTAAATGGTTAGTTATTATGATTTTATTGTATTTTATTTTTATTTTTTTTATTTTTATTTATTTTGATGTTTGATTTTGAATTTTGCTTGTGTTTGTGTGACATTTATTATGTAATGATTTTTTTATTTATGTGTTTTTATTGATGTTTTTCTGTTGTTATTTGTTTTTTTTTATTGTTTTATTTTTTTTTTTTGTTTATTTTTTATATTTTTTTGTGTTTTTTTTTTTTCTTATTTATTTTGTGGTTT
>BQNB010003864.1:39761-75690 GCA_026074375.1 Tanacetum coccineum
GACAAATCCTCACCTTTGTTATCACAGACAAGCATACATGCAAAGTACCTCATCTCCTCCATCCTTGTTTCAGCAAACACCAACATCACGAACACACTACTCTTGTTTGGTTAGATTCGAAATCAGCAACTACAAGTAAAGGGGTATTACAAGCAAGGTGGGTCGATAAAGAAACAAGTTAAGGGTTCAGTTTGGTTAAAGCTTTTGAAAGCTAAGGGTGCATACGGTTTGGTTATAAGCATTTTACTCGCCACTCATCTCTCGCTAATTCTTAGGACCATTGTAAGACCTCATCTTGGTTCACTTTTATATTTCGTGTTCGCTTCTAGTTATACATATAAGCAAAATGGGTCACGTTTGGTTCATGTGTGCACGTCATAAGGACGTAAACATGCATGAGATCCAACCATGCATGTCACATACTCATGGGCTTGAACGACCTTGTAAACTCGACTCTTTAACCTCGACATACATGCGTAGCATAAGCCACAAGGACAAGGATGTGCATGGTCTATGACCATGTATGTCGCGAGCACATATGTTTACATATGTTCATTTACAACTTGTGTTAAGAAACTTTTGTGTTAGTTTGTGAAGTTAAAAGTTTTTAACTGAGATTGACGCATGCATGTGTACATGTTTTTGATATATAAATTGTTACATAAAACTGTTTGCTCGTAAGAGGAAGTATACACTAGTCACGTCTTTGGCGAAAGACGAAACGAATATAAGCCATATGACATGCCCACTGTTTGGCGTGAAAATTGTGATAGATCAAAGTAAATGTTGCTTTAGTTACTAAAGGTCATAGTAGCATGATTTAAAAATCCTAATTAGCACTAGTGGCCTGCTAAAAAGTGTTTTGAGTTAAATGTGCTCGTTGCCCATTTACGAGGCCCACTTAGCGGCCCATCAACCCACCATGGGGGTGTGGCTTATTTATAAGCTAAATAAGCTTATGCGACTTATTAAAAGTGAACTTGAACCGATGGAAACTAGTGCAAATGAATCAGACCTTATTTGGACTATTTAGCCTATTTCGAATAACACATAAGGCCCAATAGGCCCATTAGGGATCACGGCTTATTTATAAGCTCTAAAACAGCTTATGTAATAATTTTGGACTTAATAAAACTTGGTTATGAGAATGGACCCAAATTGGAAATGTTTTGAGCTTTAAAATGGTTAACGGGCTTTTAAATGGACTTTAAGGCCAAATAAGCTCATCCGAGCTTATTTGTAAGCTTAAACAACTTATATGGCTTATTGGAATTAAGGAAAGCCTATAGCCACTTGTTAGGACTTAAACGGGTTAAAAATGTAGTTTTTACAAGTTTAAGGACTAAAAGTGTCAAAGTGTAAACTAGAAGGTGTAAACTGAAAATATTGATTTTACAAGTCTAGGGACTGTTTTTGACACATTTCAAACTTAAGGGGCTGTGTTGAATTAAGTTGGACTAAAGAATAATGTTGAGACTTAAACTAGTGTAACTTTTGTAAACGTAAGGGACTAAAAGTGACAAGTTGAGAAGTCAGGGGTTTAAAAGTGTATTTAACACAAACACATAAAGGGGAACATACAATTTGCCGAAACATAGAACATATCAAGTATAAAATTTAAACGTGATTTTTAACAAATATCTTGAGTGTCGTGAACTGGAACTTAAATATAATAAAAGTACTATTATATTTACAGGTGCAAGGTTATCGTTGTATAAAGCTAATCGGGTTATATTAAATGTCACAGTTATCGTTAACAGAACACCTATCTCAGTCGTCATTACCTACCCGAGAGCAACGATAAATTTACTATATCTTTTTAATGGGATTATTACACACACATAAGTGATAACAGATATATATAAAACAAGTTATAATAAAACTAGCAGTGCAATGTAGTTTATTATGTGTCATATCTCTCACAAGAGTGATAGAACTAAGACGTAATACCGTTATATACATAAAGTATTTTGAATCGGCGTAGTCCAATTTTTCTATACCTGAGCGTAATTGAACAACTGCGAGGACTAGCTGCTGAGGTAGTTATAGCCCCATGTTTACTACTATCAATTATTTACAACTTTTCGGGGATGATGTAACATGCTTGTTTTACAAATTGGACGTTAAGTGTATAACATTTATCATGATTACGTGTTTTCCTAGTAGGCAGAAAATCCTTTGAAGCCATATCATGAACTGTCAAGTACTTTGTGCGTGAAGCGCGAATGTTATTAAATAGACTCTCATTGTGGTTGACATCCATTCGGGTGAGGTAGCTCTGCACTGGTGTCACGGAGTGAACCACATGATTAAACCAAAGTCTAGGATATTCGGATGTTGCAGGTTAAAACATCATTAAGGGCACACAGTGTGAGCACATATATTATATTGCATTCATACGCTCGAGCTCGGTGTTCATGAGGCTTAGGGAAACGTATACATTTTTGTGATGTTGCATATGTTGCATGTTATCATTGACGGAAAAAGCATAGAGACAATAGAAGCTTATGAAAAGCACTTGAAAATCCTTTATGTCGAACATTTCATTTCAACAAAAACCTATGAATTCACCAACTTTAATGTTGACGTTTTAAGCCATGTTTTTCATCAAGGTCGAATGATGCACGAAGTGCACAAGATATACACATTGGGCATAGTACTTTTGGGTATCATGCATCATCGATTGGAGTCATTATATTCGGGACGATTGTTATGAACTAGAATCTTTATTTACAAATGTTGAACTATTTAAAGCTTTTTCGTGCTTATGTTACAACAATTTTAATAAATCCATGTATCCGTATTCTAAACGACATCTTTTTGAGGTCGTTTCTCAAATCTTGTGCTCAATTGTCTATAAATGTACCGCTCATTACCGGGAATACACATATCTGCTGCGAACCCAATATTGGGGGTGTTACAGGTTTTAACCTATAACTACTACAGGAATATTTTTTCTCAAGATGACCGAGTCGGTGATCGTTAGCCCTAAAACTACCCACCTATCTTAAATTTACCCAAAAACTTAACAAACAAACTTTCCTAACTCACACCCATCGAATGAGTGGACAAGCGAAGGATCCACATTGATGCACACATGGTGGCATCAAGTGGCAAGAAGGATCCACATTGATGCAACATGTGGCATCATTTCCTTCTCATACTTGCATGAAAATGCATGTTCCAACCAAATAAAAACCACCTAAATCTCACATTTGCTTCTCTTAATTCATTTGATAGAAAAAACTCACTCTCTTCCTTGTTCTCTCCTTGTTGCCATACCACAAGCCACCACCAACACCTTAATAATCAAACAGTATCTAACCATCATTTGTAAGTTTTAGGGGCTGAAGTTTATCATATTTTTAGAAGGTTCATGCATGTCATGGAAATGATGTAATCTAGTGTAAATTGGTGATTCATGAGCTTAGTTGTGTTAGTTGTTTTGGGTGATCTTTGTTGGAAGTCTTGCAAAAGTAATTCTAGGTTTTAGAAGGTGTATTATCTTGGGTAAAATATAATTGTGGGGCTGAGAAGTTGAGTTGGTTTGGTTGATTATTTGTGGGCTATTGGGTTAAGACTTGGAGAAATAAGGTGTAAAAGTAGTGTGGGTTATTGTAGTCATTCTCGTTGTTGTTGTAAGCCCTTCTTTTAGTTTCCTTTAATTTCTTTTATAAGAGCATTTTGATATGATTACCTACTATAAAATATGTATTTTGATGTTATTAAGATGTGTGACAAAATGGTATGGCGTTTCATACACTTTTGGTGAGGTCAAACTTAATGAGAGTGTGTTTTGGTAAAGTGGATTTAAGGATTGTTTTAGGTCAATAGCTAGTTGGACATAATAAGAATTATTTTTAGCTTGTGGACTTTTGGGAAATTGTTTAGATAGATAGATATATGTCTAAGAAACATGTGGCTAATTGGATAGAGCCATATCTCCTCCGGATGAGCAAGATATGGCCAAATTCCGAAAACTAGTCAAGTCTGGACCACTGTTTGGAAAAGGAGTTTAACTCCAAGTTTTTACATTAAAATGTTAGAATAAAAAGTTGACCCTGTAGTAGACACATAGACCTAACACCTCCATTTGGCCTCACTTTAATAGCTATCATAGATTATGATTTATGGCCGTTCTCGTAAAGGGTTAAAATTCTGGAAATAAACTATTTTGGGTGACCAGGGGTAAAGTGGTCTTTTCATATGGTTCTGAAACTTTTCGAAACATGAGGCCTACATTTTTGAAAAATAGACTCAAAATTATTTTAGGGGGTGAAAACCTTGTATTTTTATCACTTACGGATTAGATACTAGAGGTACGGGAAGTTGAGTTAATTTCAGAATTTAGAAATTTACGTATGGACTTTAAATTGAAAACGTATATCTTAACTTTGATAAAATAGGAGTTAAGGGGTAAAATCTAATACATGTCCTAATACCTATAAGTTCAGGTTAGACGTTGAGTTTTGAGTAAAATTTCTTTGAAAAATCTGAGTGTAATGCAATGCTTATTTTGGGACACGCACTTCATGAACACTTATATTATTTTTACGTATTGGGTTATATTTTATCATTCTAAGTCGCGCCACATCTTTTAGGTGCTACTTAGAGGTTTTCGCACGACCGTCGATCCACTTGTTTTTTGATCCCATCTTGCTTTTGGTGAGTTTATAACCTCGCCTTTATACTTTTAAATGTTTTCATAAACCCCGCGAAGGAGATACATGCTTATTTTATAAATTGAACACATGTAGTTTTCGGTATGTTGGACCCGATTGTGAGACTATTACATGAGTACCTATTGCTAAAAGGCCTTGAAATTCATGAACTGTCAATTACCTATGATGGGTAAGCGCTGAAGACAATTAATATATCTATTGGGTCGTGACATCCCTGTTCGGGGTATGTATCCATGGCGTGAGCACCCTGTGTTGGACATTTTGTATTGAGAATATTATCTTTTGGGTATATGGCAATATTACCTTGGGTAGGGGCAGACGGAACGCATATTCTTATATGCTGGTTAGCGTTTCAGTGTCATGAGCTTAATGGCGATAATATATTAATTCCGTTACTTGACATTGTATTCGTTGCATTGTCGCTGGCTGAACTTGAACCTTGTGGTCCACTACTGAACATCACTCGATTTATTGAATCACTACTTGGATTTTGGAAATAATACTTTGAAATGTGGTAACGCTACTTTTCTTACTAAGATATTACTTGAATTATTTCAATACTGCTTTTACTTAAACCTATGAATTAACCAACATTATTGTTAATATTTTGCATGTATTTTCTCAGGTTATATTTTGCTAGCTGAGCATTGGGAGCATTTGAGTCGCGCGGATATATTTTTGAAGGCTTTATAATTTATTTTACCATTCGATAAACATTTTAAAAATGTTTTCTATTACATTACAAATGGTACCTATTGTAACTCTTATATTTATAAAAAAATTATCGAATGATTGACTTTTCAAAATGTCTCACTTACAGTCGTTTTCTGTAACTTGTACTTTATGCTATGAAGTAGCACCCCAAGTGGTATTCCGCTGCATTGTGATTTCGGGGTTGTTACAGAGTGGCATCAGAGCTCAAGTTATAGCGAACTAAGTCATTTTTAAAACCTGGACTATAACTGTTTTTCAAAAAAAATTAAGAGTCTTTCACCGTTGTCCGATATCCGCGCGCGTATGCTTCCTGACCCCTTATATGCTCTCTTTTGCATCTCTACTTCTATTACATGGGTAATCAGTATTTAATATTTGGCTATGATTTCGCTCTCTTACGTCTATCTTATGACGTTTTACTATTTACCTTATATCGGTCCGTTATATAAATATTGATCACTCTAATTTTTGCGTACTTCCTGATTTCTCATTTACTACCCTAAGCGTTGATACTGGTATTATATAAGGATACCTATACATATGGGATATTTTCTTTTTGATCTCTTACGATTAACTTCAAACTTTTTTGCGACTTTACCTTTTTCTTTTTTGATGATATCGAAATTCGGCGTAGTTTGTCAATCCCAGTGGTTATTTTACTAATAAACTTCGAGTTTGAAAACTCTTCCTATGCTTTTGAATCGCATATGTTGTTTCATAATCCATCGTTTTGAAGTCTTTCAGTTGATGGGAATACGACTTTAACTTGTCACCTCAGATCGTGTCACCTCTTGGCACTTACCTTTGGAACGCAATTGACTAACGTCTCATAATTCTTCTCGTTACTTCTTATGATTTTAAAGAATCATGCCGCCAAGGAGACTCTTTCTTCTCAACGTGACATTGTCTTGATCTCGTGTTTCGTGCTGACGATGCTTAAGTAGGCTAATTTATAATTATCTTATTGAAATGAATTGGGACGCCTCTTCATTTGAAGAAAGAAATTATAAATCACTGAACCATAAATTTCTAATTCTTATTTACATGGATTGGGACGCCTTTGGATGTAAATAATGATTTGTAAATGAGTGGGCTTAAGTGTATGACATTCATACGAACAACCTTCTTTCGATTTGTAATCCGTTTGTACGAATAATTCATTTTCTTCGTTCATTTAATCATTATCGTTATTACCTTCATACGAATGAGTCTATAGACTTCTTTCGTTCGTAATTTGTCCATTTGATTATTTCCAAATATATATCCGACATGGCGTACGTCTCTTTAAACAAGTAATACGTCCGTACGAATCATTCATTATTTTTTCCCTTCAAATCGCTATCATGTTTGTACGAATCATTCATTATTTTTTCCTTTTAAATCGCTATCATTGTCGCTTGTATACAAATGGCTATTTGAACTTCTTTCGACTCGTGATTTGTTATATGGATTTTTTTTGAATGTTTATCGACCGTCGCAAACCAACGGCTTATAAGGAAAATTGAGCACCGGGACGACGCTCCTATAAGGTGGGAAGACTGTAACGTCTCGTATTTTACGGTCAATATTAAATCTTGAATCCATTCCTATTTTTGTCTTGAATAAAAATTTTGTGGATTACTTGTTAGCCGATTTGGTGGAAATCGTCGTCTTTAGCTATTTCCGCGTTGTGCTTCAGATATTTATCCGTTATAGCATTTAAGAAATCGATAATTTCATATTTTAGCTCCGGAAGCTAAATTATTCTTATTTTAGTACTTCTCATTTATTTCCGCGTTTTTGCCGAAACCGTGTCAAAAATAGTACTTTAACACTTTTTAATATTTTAACTAAGTGTTTTAGATCAAATAATGTAATATAAATGTTTAAAATAATAATAATAATAATAATAATAATAATATACAACCAAACACCTCTTTCCCTTCTTTTGGACACCAACAATAAGCCAAACCAAACACCCCTCTTATTATTTATTTTTACTTCTTTTAAAAACACAATGACACACACAGTATTAATATTTACCAAAAATTTCACCATCTCTCCTTCCTCTCTTCTCTGGTTTGACGACACACATCAAAAAACACCAAAATCATCATCAAAAAATTCTCCCAATCATTTCTAAATACTCCAAAATCATTCACACATCACTCCTATACTAATCCCCGTCATTTTTTTCAAATAAAATCAACCATGCAAGGTTTTTCTCAAGATTCTTGATTTTTATAGTTTTTGTTTTTTAGGGGTTTGATCAAATTGAGTGCAATTGGTATAACAAGGGTTTGATTTCAAGTGTGTATATAAGAATTGGGGTTATAAATATCAAGTTAGGACTTTGTTGTGGGTGTTGTGGTTTTCGGCCAAGAATCAAACCCAAGGGGGTTTGATTATTTTGATTTCCTTTGCATTCTTGTGTATTTGTAAGTATTTTATTAACCCTTTTATGTTGATTAATTTTTTAATATGATGCATGTGTTTAATTTTATATCTAGAATCCATGAATTATAGTGCATGTTGAATTTTTAAAGTTCATGGTTAGTTTGAGATGATTAGTAGAAGTGTTAAGATAGTTTAAAAGTGTTGGCGATATTTGTAGTGCTTGAAATTGAAGTTTTGAAGGGGTTTAAAGCTACCCATTTAGGTCAGAAAATTGAGCGTCTATTTCGGCAAAGTCAAAATTGTTAAAACTGAAATTAGTCTTAAAATTATGATAGAGGACGTTCTAAGCTTCGTTTCGATATAAGGCACGACCCGTAACTCTCAAAAACGAAGTTTTTAGGGTCAAAAGAAGTCTAAAAAATGTTCGCCAAAATTCTGCATTAGTTTAAAAATATCGGTTGCTGTCAGATCTGAAAAAGGGGATTTTCGTCATTTTTGGTCCGTTTCGGCCTTCGGCCAAAACATGAAAGTTGTTCGTAAGGTCGTTTTATTTTTCGCGAGGATAACTAAGTCTAAAAATGCGTAATGACGGGTCTAAAAGCTTAGAATAAAATCTGCGTTTTTTTTAGTTTGCATCAGATCTGATATAGGGACATTTCGTCCTTTTCTTTCAAGTTTTGAGTCTCGAGTAAAACTAAGAAGTTGTTTAAAATCCCGTTTTACTTTCCTTTAAAGATAACTAAGGCTAAAAACGTATGTTAACGGGTCAAAAAGCTTAGGATTAGATATTACATTTTTAGAAAAAGAATAAGTTTTCTGCAGAAACTTGCAGGGGCATTTTGGTTATTTTCTGGGCCGTTTCAGGTCTCGGCTAAAACTAAAAAGTTGTCCGAAATGTCTTTTTACATCAAACTGCTTTAGAGTCCGAGTCGTGAAAATGTGATTTAGCGTGTCGTTTTGGACGGGTCAGATTTAAAATATACA
This sequence comes from Tanacetum coccineum, assembly GCA_026074375.1. NCBI lineage: Eukaryota > Viridiplantae > Streptophyta > Magnoliopsida > Asterales > Asteraceae > Tanacetum > Tanacetum coccineum. The sequence continues at coordinate 48,518 of BQNB010003864.1, forward strand.
TATATAATAAAAAGTCAAACTTGGCGAAATTCTTTTAATGGTCAATTAGCGTTACGAAGAATAATTAGGTGTAAAATATATTAACTAAAACTAAATTTGTAACTAATAAGTTAGTCATTCACTTTCGTTCGCATCTAGATGTCTTAATCTTTATAATGGGTCAAAATGGGTAATTTTCATTAAAATTACATATTAGTCGGAATGGGTTAAAATGGAGTTAAGCATAAGGCGGATCATTTTAGTGGGAATAAATAAGTAAGTTTGGCGCACTCATGGATTCTACGATATAAGATTTCATATATGTCGGAAAATATATATTTTACTTACTTATGCATTTTATGCATTTTTCTTATAAATATATTCTTATACGCGCACCATTATTATAGGTCGCGGGTGAGACATTGTCGCCGTTCTCTCGTTGTTGAATTTCTCGTTCGATACTTCATTGCTTCTCGGTGAGTTCAGAGCCCCACCTTTTCTCTTTTAATGGGTTTCATAAACTGTTTTCGGGGTGAGAATACATGTTCGTTTTACTAAGTAAATTTATTGATTTCTACTACTTAAGCGTTACATAACTATTTTTACTAAAGGTTTTACTTGCTTACTACATGACTTCTAATACATTTGTGATACATGGTTGTTTACTTATGAACTTATTAAAGATTGATTTGCTTACTACATGAATTGAGATCATTGAATACCTATATATGAAACCGTGAGTTTTGAACACATTATTTGTTTTAAATGGGACACAAGTGCTTGAAGGGTATGCCTGACCCGATTATGAAATTATCTGCATGAGTCGCTATTGCCAAAGTCCTTAATTTCATGAACCGTTAATTACCCGCGGGGTAAACGCTAGTACAATTAATAGATCTATTAGGTTTGACAACCCTGTCCAGGGGTATGAATCAAATCCTTTTGAGCACCCCACCCAGTTAACGGACAATTTGTATTGAGAATCGTAGGTATGAGGCAATAATACCTAGTACAGGGGCAACTGAATTTGCATATGATTGCGTTATTGTCAAGGTTCGGTGTCATGAGCTCACTGCGATATTGTTGAATTATACTTTGAAATACCGTCGCTGGCTAAACTTAAACCTTGTGGTCCACTACTGAACATTACTTGAATTATTGAATCACTACTTTGATTTCGGAAATACTACTTTGAAATATTGTAACGCTACTTTTCTTACTAAGATATTACTTGAATTATTTCAATACTGCTTTTACTTAAACCGATGAATTCACCAACATTATTGTTGACATTTTGCATTTATTTTCTCAGGTTATCATTTTTCTAGCTGAGCATTGGGAGCATTCAGGTTGCGCGGATATCAAAACTTTAAAGACTCGGATTTTTCTTCACATTCGATAACCATGTTTTTTTAAATATACAAATGAGTCATGTTTGAACTCTTGTAACTTTTGTTAAAAGGAAATTATTAGGACCTGAATTTACTCTGATATTTTAATCGAATGTGCATTTTTTTTAAACGTCTCTTTTGAGGTCGTTTTCTGTAACTTGTGCGTATGGACTGTAAAGTAGCACCCCAAGTAGTATTCCGCCGCGTTGTGAAAATGGGGGTGTTACAGATTTGTATTAGAGCACTGGTTATAGAGAACTAGGTCGTTTTCAAAAACCTAGACTATAACCGTTTTTCGAAAAAAATTAAGAGTCCTTCATCATTGTCTGATATCCGCGCGCGCCAGCTCCCTGATCTCTTATATGCTCTATTTAGCATCTCTAATGATATATTATACGGGTAATGAGTATATAAAGCTTGGCTATGATTTTCTTCTCTTACGTCTATCTTATAACGTCTCACTATTTACCTTATATCGATCGGTTATATATATATTGACCACTCCGATTATCGCGTGCTTACTAATTTTTCATTTACTCCCTCGAGCATCAATACTAGTGTTATATAAGAATACCCGTACATATATGAGCTACTTTCTTTTCGACCTCTTACGCTTATCTTCGGGATCGCCGCCGTCTATTTATATGGAAATGATTTATATGAGTTTTAACTATTTAAGGTCGGTTGTGTCGCCTCGGTGTTATGGCTAACGTATGATTGGAATTTGAATCGTGGGTACGCCTACCTGCATGTTGTGTATAATTTAGTGATGCTTTTCAATCGAGCTTGGTTTGATGCCTGTGCGAATCTAAGCCTAAAGGCGAAATCATCTACGTAATGATAATTACTTGCATATGTGTATAGTACTATGGTCCGTCTTAATAAGTTTGTTTACTTCAATATATTGTGAGTGATGCGGTGATCTTCGAAACATTTACACGACTTTACTTTATTCCCTTTTCGATAATATTGAAATTCGGTGTAGTTCGTCAATTCCACTAGTTATTTTATCGTTCGACTCCGAGTTCGAACACTCTTATTATGCTTTGAATCGCATATGTTGCTTCGTAATCTATCGTTTTGAAGTCTCCCAGTTGATGGGAGGATGACTTTAACTTGTCAACTTGGATCGTGCCATCTTTTGGCACTTATCTTTGGAACACGTTTGACTAACGTCTCATTATTCTTCTCGTCACTTCTTATGAATATGAAGAATCATGCCGTCAAGAAGACACCTTCTTTACTTAATGTAGCATTTGACCTTGTTGTGATATTTTATTTTGTGTCGGTCATACTTAAGTAGGATGATTTATAATCATCTTATTGAAGTGAATTAGGACGCTTCTTCATTTGAATAAGGAAATTATAAACCGCCGAACCATAAGTTCATAAATCTTCACTTACATGAATTTGGACACCTCTTTATGTAAGTGACGAATTGTAAATGAGTGGGCTTATGTGTATCTCACATAGCGTGTGTTCGTCCGTACGAATCATTCTTTGGGCTATGAACTTCTTTCACCTCGTAAATTGTATATGGATTTTTCCGAATGTGTATCGACCGCTGCGAATTTGATAAGCTAATAGTAATGAACTATTAACCGCTTTTAAGAATTGATGACTTGTTAAATCCTTCTTTTTAAGGATTCTCACGACATCCAATTCGTTCGCTTATGCACGTTGCATATATTTGACGCTTTGACTTTTGTTCATTCAATTTTCGTTGGAAACCTCGACGAGGACCTGTGTATATCCTCATCTCTTCACGAGTAAACTATAGACGATTAAGGCGAATTGAGCACCGGGACGACGCTTCCAAAAGGGGTAGATAATGTAACATTTCTGAATTTAAGATCAATATTTAAACCGAGCCCTAATTCGATTTTCTAAATTTTATAGAAATTATTATTTTCGCTTTTAGCCGATTTAGCAAAAATCGTCGTTTTAGCGATTTACGAGTCGTGCTTTGAATAACCGTTTTAGCGTTTGAGGAATCAATAATTTCATATTTTAGCTCCGAAAGCTAAATTATTCTTATTTTAGTACTTCTTGATTATTCTCGCGTTTTTGCTAAAACCGTGTCAAAAATAGTACTTTAACACTTTTTAATATTTTAACTAAGTGTTTTAGATCAAATAATGTAATATAAATGTTTAAATAATAATAATAATAATAATAATAATAATAATAATAAGAGTGGTGCATTTATCTTTCATAGAGTAAGCTTTTGTATTCAAAAAGGAGTGGGAGCACAGCTTGTGTCTAGACTCCCATCCAACTTCATGTAAAAAAAAGTTTATTAATAATAATAATTATTATTATTAAAAACGTTACATTGTTTTGATATCGTATTTGTGCCGATCGATACCTTAAAGTATGATGATTTATTATCACCTTATTGAAATGGATTGGGACACCTCTTCATTTGAATAAGGGAATTATAAATCGCCGAACCATAAGTTTATAACTCCTCACTTGCAAGATCGTGACGCCTTTTTAGTTAAGGACAAATTAAATAATGAGGCTTAGGTGTATCCGACTGGCTCATCTCTTTTCGACTGTAAATCGTCACGTCACCAGAGATCATTTATTATCTTTACTCTCCTAATCGCTATCTTTATTACTTTTGTATGAAGTTCTATTTGAACTTCTTTCGACTCGTAATGTGTATTATGGATTTTTTTCGAATGAGTGTCGACTGTCACAAACCATATGGGGTTAAGGAGAATTGATCTCCGGGACGGAGATCCCTTAAGTGAAGGAGGATTTAACAACCCGAACTTAAGGTCACTATTTATCCTGAGCTGTAATTCTATTTTTTTTAATTTTATAGAATTTATTTTATTATTTTTAGTCAATTTAGTAAAAATCGTCATTTTTAATTATTCGCGAGTCCTGCTTTGAATATTTATCTGTTTCAACGTTTGTGAAATCGATAATTTCACATTTTAGCTTTAGAAGCTTATTTATTTTTAATTTAGTGTTTCTTGACTTTTCTCGCGTTTTGCCGAAGCCGTATAAAAATAAGTATTTTAACACTTTTAACATTTTAAATAAATGTTTTATATCAAATAGTAGGAATGTAGAGAAAAGTTACATAAAAATATATATAATACATAACAATATCTATTATACAACCAAACACCCTTTTCTCCTCTTTTGGACACCAACAATAAGCCAAACCAAACACCCCCTTATTATTTATTTTTACTTGCTTTAAAAACACAAAAACACACACAGTATTAATATTTACCAAAAATTTCACCATCTCTCCCTCCTCTCTTCTCTGGTTCGACGACACACATCAAAAAACACTAAAATCATCATCAAAAAATTATCCCAATCAATTCTAATCACTCCAAAATCATTCACACATCACTCCTATACTAATCCCCATCATTCTTTTCAAATAAAATCAACCATGCAAGGTTTTTCTCAAGATTTTTTATTTTTATAGTTTATGATTTTTAGGGGTTTGATCAAATTGAGTGCAATTGGTATAACAAGGGTTTGATTTCAAGTGTGTATACAAGAATTGGGGTTATAAAAATCAAGTTAGGACTTTGTTTTGGGTGTTGTGGTTTTCAGCCAAGAATCAAACCAAAGCGGGTTTGATTGTTTTGATTTCCTTTGCATTCTTGAGTATTTGTAAGTATTTTATTAACCCTTTTATGTTGATTAATTTTTTTATATGATGCATGTGTTTGATTTTATATCTAGAATCCATGAATTATAGTGCATGTTGAATTTTTGAGGTTCCTGGTTAGTTTGATATGATTCGTAGAGGTGTTAGGATAGTTTAAGAGTTTTGGCGATATTTGTGGTACTTGGAATTGAAGTTTTGAAGGGGTGTAAAGCTACCCGTTTAGGTCAGAAAATTGGGCGTCTATTTCGGCAAAGTCAAAATTGTTAAACCTGAAATTAGTCTAAAAATTATGATAGAGGACGTTCCAAGCTTCGTTTTGATATAAGGCACGACCCGTAACTCTCAAAAACGAAGTTTTTAGGGTCAAAAGAAGTCTAGAAAATGTTTGCCAAAATTCTGCATTAATTTAAAAATATCGGTTGCTGTCAGATCTGAAAAAGGGCATTTTCGTCATTTTCTGTTCCGTTTCGGCCTTCGGCCGAAACATGAAAGTTGTTCGGAAGGTCGTTTTACTTTTTCGCGAGGATAAGCAAGTCTAAAATTGCGTAATGTCGGGTCGAAAAGCTTAGAATAAAATCTGCGTTTTTCTTTTTTAGTTTGCATCAGATCTGATATAGGGGCAATTTCGTCCTTTTCTGTCGAGGTTTGAGTCTCGGATAAAATTAAAAAGTTGTTTAAAATGCCGTTTTACCTTTCCGCGAGGATAACTAAGGCTGAAAACGTGTGTTAACGGGTTGAAAAGCTTAGGATTAGTTAATACATTTTAGTTAGAAAAATAAAGTTTCTGCATAAACTTGCAGGGGGTATTTTGGTCATTTTCTGTTGAGTTTCGGGTCTCGGCTAAAACTAAAAAGTTGTCCGAAACGTCGTTTTACAACAAATTGCTTTAGAGTCCGAGTCGTGAAAATGTGATTTAGCGGGTCGTTTTGGACGGGTCAGATTTAAAAAATATATATATAATAAAAAGTTAAACTTGGCGAAATTCTTTTAATGGTCAATTAGCGTTATGGAGAATAATTAGGCGTAAAATATATTAACTATAACTGAATTTGCAACTAATAAGTTAGTCATTCACTTGCGTTCGCATCTAGATGTCTTAATCTTTATAATGGGTCCAAATGAGTAATTTTCATTAAAATTACATATTAGCCGGAATGGGTTAAAATGGAGTTAAGCATAAGGCGGATCATTTTAGTGGGAATAAATAAGTAAGTTTGGCGCACTCATGGATTCTACGATATAAGATTTCATATATGTTGGAAAATATATATTTTACATACTTATGCATTTTATGCATTTTTCTTATAAATATATTCTTATACACGCACCATTATTATAGGTCGTGGGTGAGACGTTGTCGCCGTTCTCTCCTTGTTGAATTTCTCGTTCGATACTTTATTGCTTCTCGGTGAGTTCATAGCCCCACCTTTTCTCTTTTAATGGTTTTCATAAACTGTTTTCGGGGTGAGAATACATGCTCGTTTTACTAAGTAAATTTATTGATTTATACTACTTAGGCGTTACATAACTATTTTTACTAAAGCTTTTACTTGCTTACTACATGACTTCTAATACATGTGTGATACATGGTTGTTTACTTATGAACTTATTAAAGCTTGATTTGCTTACTACATGAATTGAGATCATTGAATACCTATATATGAAACCGTGATTTTGAACACATTATTTGTTTTAAATGGGACACAAGTGCTTGAAGGGTATGCCTGACCCGATTGTGAAATTATCTGCATGAGTCGCTATTGCCAAAGTCCCTAATTTCATAAACCGTTAATTACCCGCGGGGTAAACGCTAGTACAATTAATAGATCTATTGGGTTTGACAACCATGTCCGGGGGTATGAATCAAATCCTTTTGAGCACCCCACCCAGTTAACGGACAATTTGTATTGAGAATCGTAGGTATGAGGCAATAATACCTAGTACAGGGGCATCTGGATTTGCATATGATTGTGTTATTGTCAAGGTTCGGTGTCATGAGCTCAATGCGAGATTGTTGAATTATACTTTGAAATAATGTCGCTGGCTGAACTTAAACCTTGTGGTCCACTACTGAACATTACTTGAATTATTGAATCACTACTTGGATTTCGGAAATAATACTTTGAAATATTGTAACGCTACTTTTCTTACTGAGATATTACTTGAATTATTTCAATACCGCTTTTACTTAAACCAATGAATTCACCAATATTATTGCTGACATTTTGCATGTATTTTCTAAGGTTATCATTTTTCTAGCTGAGCATTGGGAACATTCAGGTTGCGCAGATATCAAAACTTTGAAGACTCGGATTTTTCTTCACATTCGATAACCATGTTTTTTTAAATATACAAATGAGTCATGTTTGAACTCTTGTAACTTTTGTTAAAAGGAAATTATTGGGACCTGAATTTACTCTGATATTTTAATCGAATGTCCATTTTTTAAAACGTCTCTTTTGAGGTTGTTTTATGTAACTTGTGCGTATGGACTGTGAAGTACCACCCCAAGTGGTATTCCGCTGCGTTGTGAAAATAGGGGTGTTACAATATATCACATTATAACAAGACATTTGACTCAACCTAAAAAATAAAGTAGAAGAAGACTCATGACACGACACACAATAGTGGATTAAGTTCTTGTGGTTTTTCTCTTGCAAAGAAGCTTGCTTTCAATAGATGACAGAAAGATGTTAACACACAAGAAGATTGAAAGATTTTGAGAGATTAGAGATAATGAAATATAGGAGATAAATGTTTGGCAAGAAGTGAAGTGAAACCAAGACAAAAGGTGTTTATTTATAGACGAGCCAAGCAAGACAATGCTTGGTGTGATGGCTCTCACGCGCTAGCGCATGAGCCTGACGTGCCAGGACTGTTTTGTCTTCTTGTCGATAACATTTGACCTTTCCAAGTCCATTTCAAAGCCCCAAGTAGGGCCAGGTCAAACGAACTCATTAGTCATGGTTAATTAAGGGTTAAGTAGGCTTAGAAAAGTGTTTAAGAGTGGATTAGTGTTATTGTCCATTGGGGAGAGGAGAAGGGAAAGTTTGACAAAAAAATATCAAATGTTTTAAAACCCGGGTTGACCTGACCGGTTAATCGATTGAACTGGGAATCGGCTCAAAGACCGGGCCGGATGTGACCGGATTTTTGATTGTTTGAGAACCGCATTGAACCGTCGGTTTTTCGTTGACCCGGGTAAATAAACCCGATTAGGTCATGACTTTTTATCAAAAAATCTAACACAATCTTTTTTTTCATCAATCTTTCTAATTTCAATTGAGAAGTTGAGGTGGTGAGGACTAACGTAGTTAAAATATTGTAATATACTCGTAGTAAATTAGAGTTATAAACTATCTCAGAAACACCAATTAATATAGTTTTAATATAGATTGTCATAACTTATAATCATAAGTTGATTATTGTTGCAAATATTTGCTATATTATATAGATATATAACTTAAAAACAAAGCTTATTGGTAGAGTCTTAGTTTTTTTATCGGCTCAATCGAATGTAGAAATATAATCAGATAATTCACGAGATAATGCAACACTACATAGTACATATTAAATATATAACATATGTATAGAACCGGTTCGACCCGGCGGTTGAACCGGTGACCCGATGAACCGGTGACCCAATGAACCGGCGACTAAACCAGGTCGATAAAAAAACTGGGTTTTAAAACATTGAAAATAACTTTGAGTGCATGCTAAGCATTGGAAAAACCTAAGTATCTCAATTTGAAATTCAAATTTCAAATTCAAGTTCAGATATGTGGTTGATGAACGTGGTTTGAATTTTGGGAAGATGATTCAATATGAGGGAAAGCACTTTGAGTGGGGAGCAAGGTACGGATAATAGAAGGGAGAACTTGGAGGCCAAGGTTTGGATAAAAGAGTTCAAGGGAGATTCCTAATTCAATTCAATTTCAAATTTCAAATACAAATGTTATAATCTTTGTTAAGCCATAATTAACATGTTAACGAATCACAATGATGCAACTAAGTTAAGTACCTTGCATATTTAGTAAAACATTAAAACCAAAAGAGGAAAGTGCGTTAGGATAAATACACAAAGTGGTCTTAACTTGTTTGATCAATGAGGGAATAGACTCATTAAGTGATTAGGTAAGACATACGTAAAGATTATAGCTATTTGTATGTTTTCATTTGACGGTTAGATTAAAAAATGTTTAGAGTTGGCTAAGTAAAGAGCTTTGAGTTGGCTAAAGAACTTGGAGGCCAAGGTTTGGATAAAAAGGGAGATTCCCAATTCAATTTCAAATTCCAAATTCCAAATTTTACGTTCAAAATATAAATGTTATAATCTTTGTTAAGCCAGAATTAACATATTAAATGTAGAATCGTAGAGGGGTGAATACGGTTTTCTTGACTTCTTCAAAGTTTATAAAACTTTAAGTCTCAAAAGAGCCGAGTGGTGTGATGGTCTACTTAGCAAATAAACAATAAGTAGATAGAGAAAGAGAGAGAAAGACACCATGATATATACTAGTTCGGGAAAGGGGGGTTCAGTCCTTCCGTACGTCCAGTTGCGAATCCATGATTCCGATACTACACTAGTATAATCCTTATGGTGGACTACAAACCGTATTACAATTTAACTCCACCGACTTTCAATAAAGCCCGGCGCTCACAAAGAAGAGTTACTACCTACGGTATTCAACCCTAGGAATCCACCCTTAAGAACCCGTGATTCAACTTAACATATAACTCTAAAGCCTTCCTCTTGGAATCTTACCAAACCCTAACTAGATCCCTAATGATCTAGGCTTGATCCCACGGATACAAGACTTTCCTTACAACTAGATTGATGGAATGAAAGATAGTTGAACCAAGTCCTAACCTAACCTAGAGACTTGATTCTAAAGAAAGGGTATAAGAAAGAACACCCTCGACAAAACACACAAGTATGGACTAGGTACTTGTGTGGCTCTCTTGCGGAGATGTGTGTTCTTCAATAGATGATAAAAGAGCAGATTAAGAACATAAAAGGTGTTAGACTTAAAGGATTAGAGTTGAGAAAAGAGAAAAGAGAAAAGAGAGGAAAGAATGTATGCAAAAGGTGAGGAATACAAAGGACAAGAGAGGGTATTTATAGGCTAAAAGCCCAAAAGTGGGTAAAATGAATTCGCAAGTTCTGGCCGTGTGTTGGCACGTGGCTAGCGCACCAAAGACCTGAATCTATTTTTTCAGGTTTTTGGCTTTGTAACTACCCACTCTTGTTAAACCCCTAATTGTACTTCACGCTATGACCTTTCAATCATTCATATACTCAAGGTCAACCAACTTAAATAGCCATTTGATAAAAGCGTTTATGAAGTGTTTAAAATACTTATGTTTGTTCAATGTCAAAAGAGAGGAAAGAAATATTGGACAATGGTAGTTTAGGTATTCCTCAAAGTGTAACTATCTTAGTTGGGATCCAACTAAAGGTTTGAAAGAGCTAGTTATAGTACAAGAGAATATTCTTGGCTTGTAGAGAAATGGGGAAAGATTTGAAATTTGAATTTCAAAATCATTAAGCACATGTTGGATAAGAGAGAATGGGTTGTCAATGAGTTGGCATGATATGATAGAAGGGAACCTATTGATCTTGCTTTGAAATGGAAGGTTGAGATGAGATGTAGAAAGGTAAGTTGGATAGATGAAGTGGCAATATCAATGGTAGAAAAAGAGGTGTGTTTTTTGTGTGAGTGAGAAGTGTATGTTTGTGAGAGAAAAGTGTGTTTGTTTGAATTTGAATTCCATCCAAGGGTTGAGAAGAAAGTGAGGTGTATTGGATTGATGAGAAGGCTTGATCAAGGGTGGAAGAGAAAGTGTGTTTGTTCTGTTTGCTTGAAATCAATCCAAGGGTGGAGAAAAGAATGAGGTAACTTGGATTGATGAAGTGGATTAATCAAGGGTGAGGATGATGGAGTGTGTGTATGAAATTTAAATGTTGTGGAGAGGAAGATGAATAATGGAGAATGTTTTGATAAGATATAGAGGATCCTTGGTTGGGAATGAAGGGAACATAAGGTACAACAAGTACAAGGATAGTATATTGTGTAAGAGAATGTGAGTTGGCATAATGAGGATGAGATTTAGGGATTATTTGTATCACACCCCCAAATAGGGTCCCGTCCGATTTAGCGTCCGGGGGTGTGACGTTATTGAATATCTCAAGTACAAAGCATAAAGAACGACCTCTAAGGGTACGTTTTGAAAATAAACACCGTTGCATAAATTTAAAATATTAATAAGTTTACATCGATCAAATTTAAAAGATTCAAGAGTTAAATTGCGAAAGCTTAAATAAGTTCAACAACGGTATTTAAAGACATAGATAAATTTCTGGTAAACCGGTCCGGGAAAATAGACTTCATATAAGTCAAGCAATGACATCTATGCTAAGCACCTGAGAAAAACATTCTTAAAACGTCAGCATAAAGTTGGTGAATTCATAGGTTTAGTTCAAATGTAATTAATGTGGACCACAAGATTATCAAAACGTATGCGACAGTTATAGGATATACAACTTCACATAAAGAGGCATTTACGTTGCACTAAGCTCATGACATCGAAGCTAATACTGAATGATAGCATGTACACTGCTATATAAGGCTTGCCCTTCAGGTGTCCGACCAAAGACCACCTAACTAGTTTCGACATGACATATATCCGTTAGTTCTTGGCAAACTCAAACTAGTAAGTGCTTCTTACCCGGATAGGGATAATTAGTCCCAATAGATCTATTTATTCACTCGCGCTCACTTAACCAGCCAGTCGGTTAAAGGTGATTAACAGTTCATGATAATTCAGGCAATAGTGGTCTAAATGCTACTTAGGCAACATGTAAACGGGGAATTTCTCACGTATAGTACTTGTGTCTAGTTTTAAAAGCAACAAATGTTCTCACCCCAAGTTATAAAACATTTATTCAAAACGAGTAAAGAATGGGGCTATGAACTCACCTTAAGCGAGTAGGGGATCAAAAGAAATCAATCAAGTGAAGACGGATCACACTGTCCTAGCGACAACCTAGCATATAATTGTTGTTTAAAATGATGTACAACGAAATAACTCTTTGCGAAAGACTATTCATCCGAAAATGGGTATACAAGTGCGTAAATATATCAAAAATAATTTCAAACTAAATTTTTTTAACAGTCTCGACACTTTAACAACTTCCAAAATATTTCGTCTTTAGTGAATTTCGTCTTTTTATGACCGTGACTCCAAATTTGACTCAATACCACAGATGTTGACCATAGACCCATTCCTAACGTTTTCTCCAGGGTATTATTAGTTTGATGAAAAATGTATTTTCCAACACATTTCAATATTTATGAAAATTTCGACATGACCTTTCTTAAAATAACGACTTTCCTTTTTATTTGACTCGACTCGTAAAATATTCGTTTTACAAAAAGTACACCTTTATTGACCCGCAAAAACATCCGACAACTAACTAAATCACGTTACAACATTTATTAAGTTTACAAATGTGACGAATAAATTTTTAGAACACTAAGTGTGAGCCACATATGGTTCGAACCATATGGACTACAAAAAGATCAACCTGATCGATTTTCGACAACACCGCAAATATCACAAAAAATCCATTCTTAACCTAACCCAATCGACTTTCAATTCACGCTTTCAACAAAACCAATATCTAACTTAACCTCTTCGTCAACAACATGTAGAATCACTATATATGATAACCTCAAATAAATTATATAGTCGTAATAACAACAATATATATCAAAATGATCACAACAAACTTTTAGACACAAAAGTACAATTATTTTTCATGTTCTTCTATTTATGTTTAAAAGATTTAAAACTTGAGACATGTAGTTTTATAAAAAAAATGTATAACGATTTTCACAACGATCCGTTTTGTACACCTTCTTCGGAATGATCATAAGTATGTAAAAGTACAACTCATTTATGAAAAACAAGAGATGACTTACAAGAAAAGATGACTAGAGGATGATTAGAGACTAGAACAACTCAAACGTTGTTTATAACTACCCAAATATCAACCCGAACACAATATCTTCAAATGGTTTCTTGTTCAAAATGAGAAAGTGATGAATGTATGTGTATGTTTGTGTGCGTCAAAATAAGGAGAGCACAAGAGAGTGTGTGTTTAATTTTTCTAGTGAGAGAAGTATAAATGAGAAATGAGAGAAATGGATTTAAATGTCCTTAGATGTTTAAACAAAGGTATCCAGGGATGTAGTGGTGAAGTGGTCGGATCGATGTCAAGAAAAGGGGGAATAGAAAAGGGGACCAAAATGAACTAACTAATGAAGGCTTGGGAATGGGCTAGCTCAATCTATATTGTGTGAAGCCTGTAATCCTAAATTACAATTCATAAATGGTATCCCAAGTGTGTGTGTACTTGTGGTTTCGGACGCATGCATGAGCAAAGGGGGGACCAATTTGGTCTCAACATTTTTAAGGACATCATGCACTATTTGATTTAATTTCCTAGCTAGCCTTGCATGCATATACATGCACATTCATAGTTTAGGTAAAATGCGAATCACGTAAATAACGAAAGTGAATAACGACTTCACAAAAAATTTTAAAATTTTAAATATTAACTAACGACGTAAAAACGCGTCTACTGATGAAAGACTACGATGTTTGGATGCACGGATCACTTCCGAAAATGATTCTCAGTAAATAACGGAACAACTTCTCGGTTAAAAGTAAAACTTAAACGAAACTTTAAAAATTTAAATTATCAAATGGAAACGGCTAAAATATTGATCGGAAATTTACGAGGTGTCACATCCTTTCCCCGTTAAAAGAGCTTTGTCCCTCAAGCTTAAGAAAAAAAAAACGTAGCATTCGAGCTAAGATTATAGAATAGCAAAAATGTGCGTGTACTTTTCTGCATTTGGTCTTCCACGTATCCCACGTAAACTCCACAACCTCTCCTAGAGTTTCCCAGCGTACCTTGACAGTCGAAATTCGGCCACTGCATCAGACCATAGACCTGCACTGTCCATGATTCGACAGCTCTTCATATGAACGTGGGTTTGTCGTCGATTTGGATTTCATCCAACGGTATAGCAAGAATTTCGTCGGATAGCAGTATTCTTCAAAATCGACGACGTGAAAACGAACTTAGCACTCGGCATCAATGCTCCGGAGTTCAAGTCGGTAGCAATTGTTCCAACTTGGCTATAATCTTAAAAGGTAATGATATAGCGAGGGTTCAACTTTCCCCGTTTGCCAAAACGTATCACTCCATTTTCCATGGCGATACTTTCAACATGACCTTATCCCCCACTTGAAACTCAATGGGGTTTCCGTATTACGTCGGCATAGCTCTTTTTATGATCACGGGCAACTTGGATACGTCTCTTGATTTGGACAATCTTCTCAGTTGTCTCGTGGATGATCTTTGGGCCAGTGAGTTTTTGACTACTCCAACTTCAGCCAGTAGATAAGTTGATCGACACTTGCTCCCAATAAACGCCTCAAATAGTGCAGTCTTAATGCTGGTATGGTAACTGTTGTTATACGAGAATTCCACCAACGGTAAATATCTATCCCAACCTTTTCCAAAGTCGAGTACACAGGCACACAACATGTCTTCCAATGTTTGAATAGTTCTCTCACTCTGACCATCAGTTTGCGGGTGGTAAGTTGTACTCATATCCAATAGAGTACCTAACGCTTTATGAAGAGACCGCCAAAAATGTGAAGCAAATCTCCCATCACGGTCGGAGATGATCGAAACTAGCACTCCATGCCTTAAGACTACTTCCTTTAAGTAGTGTCTCGTCAACTTCTCTAATGATTTGTCTTCCCTCATAGGTAAGAAATGGGAAGACTTGGTCAGGCGATAGACGATTACCCAGATCGTATCTTGACCAGTTGCCATATTCGGCAATTTAGTCACGAAGTCCATTGTTATATTCTCCCATTTCCATTGCTGAATTTTTGGTTGAACCAACAAACCAGACGGCTTCTGATATTCTGCTTTAACCTTGGCACATGTTAAACACTTGTTGACGTAGGTGGCAATTTATACCTTCATGTTAGGCCACCAATACAACTTCTTCAGGCTTGGTACATCTTATCCGATCCAGGATAGATGGAATACATTGACTTATGAGACTCGTGCATAATCAAAGCTCTCAAGTCGCCAAAACACGGAATCTAACTTCGGTTGTTCAAACATAACATTCTGTCAGCACAAGGTTCAAGCTTATTAATCATACCATGTAGGTCTTCTGTTATGAAATTCTCTTCTTTTCTGGCTTCCGATTGAGCACTTAGAATCTGCCTAGGAAGGTTTAATCCAATAGTCATAACTAAGGACCGAACTCGTAATGGCTTAATTCTCTCCTTTCGGCTTAGTGCATCAGCCACCACATTCTCCTTTCTTGGGTGGTATCGGATCTTACAGTCGTAATCACTCAACAACTCTAACCACCATCATTGTCTCATGTTCAACTCTTTCTGATCAAGAATATGTTGCAAACTCTGTGATCAGGTAAACACAGACACACTCGTGCCGTACTATAATGTCTCCACATCTTTAAGGAAAACACTACCGCACCAAGTTCTAGGTTGTATGTGGTATAGTTCTTCTTGTGGACCTTGTGTTGGCGGGATGCGTAAGCTATGACGTTCTCCTTTTGCATCAAAACATCGCCCAACCCTTTATGCGAAGCATCACAGTATACCACAAAGTTCTCACTTCCCTCGGGTAAAGCCAAAATCAACGCACTACACAATCTTTGTTTTAACAGTTGAAACGTAGCTTCTGCCTTTTCTTCCCAATCAAACTTCACTCTTTTCTGAGTCAATTTCGTCATAGGCCTAACGATCCAACCTTTGATGAATCGTCGGTAGTAACTGGACAATCCTAAAAATTAACAAATTTTGGTTGGTGTATTGGGTGACGCCCAATCCTTGATTGACTCAATCTTAGTGGGATCAACGTGAATGCCTTCACTATCAATCACGTGACCGATAAATTATACCTTTGAAAGCCAAAAATCGCACTTTGAAAACTTGGCGTACAATTCCTCCTCCTTAAGTAACCTCAATATCAACTTAAGGTGCCCTTCATGTTCTTTTCTTTAGAGTAGATCAAAATATCATCAATGAATACGATCACGAATCTATCTAGGTACGGTTTGCACACCCGGTTCATAAAATCCATGTATACTGTCGGTGCGTTAGTCAAGCCAAACGGCATTACTTAGAACTCATAGTGACCATAACGAGTCCTAAACGCAGTCTTTGGGATGTCTTCCTCACGAACCCTGAGTTGGTGATAACTAGATCTCAGGTCGATCTTAGAGTAAACTCTTAACCCTTGAAGTTGATCAAACAAATTGTTGATTCTCAGAAGTGGGTATCAGTTCTTCACAGTAAGTTTGTTCAGTTTATGGTAGTCGATACACATCCAAAAAGATCCATCTTTCTTTTTGACAAACAAAACTGGAGCTTCCCAGGGTGAGGAACTGGGTCTTATAAATACTTTGTCAGAAAGTTCTTACAACTAAGTGGATAACTCTTGCATTTCCGTCTGTGCTAAAATGATATAGGCTCGTGCTACGGTGAGGCACCAAGGACTATCGGATTTGAAATTCCAACTTGTCGAGAAGGGGTAGTCCGGGCACGTCTTCTGGAAAGACTTTCCAGAAATCTGTACAATCACACGTCCTCAAGTCGCATCCTCCGACTTGTCCCTAAGTCTTCTGGTATTAACTTAGGGCTAGATAAACTTGACATCCTTTTTGTATATACTTCTGGGTCTTCATACATGATATGATACTTAGCTTCGACTTACCTTCGCTGTCACAATCATCACCTCGGATTATCAACACCTCGTCTCCATAAGGGATACGAATGATCTTCTCATCACAAACGATCACTGCGTGGTACTTCGCCAACCAATCCATACCGATGATGACGTCGAAACTACCAAGTCCTACGGGCATTAGATCAATGTCGAACGGATAACCTAATAATCCTCACGTACAACCTCTAAGGACAACATTTGTTTTTAAAATTCTTCCATCGGCAAGTTCTACGGCATAACTAGTGTCTAAAGTGGATGGTGCAACATCAAGCAAGGCACTAAAGGTAGACAACACAAAACTTCTATTGGCACCTGATCGAATAACATAGAAGCATTACAATTATTGAGAAGGAATGTACCCGTGACGACGTTGGAATCAGGGTTTACTCCTCCTCCTCCGATGCAAAAAGCCATTGGAAGCTTCTTGTTCCAGTCTTGTTTTTCCTTCCTTTTCTCACGGTTCTGATTCCTTAACTTGGGACAATCTTTCAAGTTAGGGGAGGATTGTTAGGAATTATTGTAAACAGACTTAAGTCTGGTAGTTATAGAGTTAAGTCTGGTAGACATAGTTAAGTCTGCCAGTACTAAGTTAAGTCTGGCAGTACTATAGTTAGTACTGGTCTCATATAGTTAAGTCTGTTTATGTAACATAATAGTTATCTTAGAGATATCTTAGGAAAGGATATACATTATCCTTTCACACGTTTGTAAAGCCCATTAGGGTTTCCTTGGTGTATAAAAGGAACCCTACGGCACAATGTTTAGTATGACATTGAAATAGTATTCTAATAGAAATTAATAGCAAATAGCAAAGTTTCACATTGTGTTCTTCTTAGTACTTGTGTTAAGATTCAACATTAGCACATAGTATTCATAGTCAGTGTCTCTCATATAGTTGATTTGGATTTATTCAAGTTAGCTATTGTCCTACAAAAGGCTAAACAGATCCAAGACTTTGGACCTACAGTAAGTTTAGGGTATTATAATTCTTCCCCTCTAAAAAAATTTCGGTCGCGAAATTAATATCAAAACTTAAACGGAAACATACCAAATTACAAAAAGAAATGTAGTTAATTAGTATGCATCATTTCTTCAGTTTCCATGAGTAGTCTTACTCTCAGAATGATTCTTTCAAAAGAAACTTTAACAAAACGGAAGGTTTTATTTCTGATGTAGCGTAAATAAATGAGATAACACGAATTGAATATGTTGATTCCAATGAATACCAGACACAATAAACGAGATAACAAATTGAATCTGTTGATTCCAATGAATACCAAAAACAATTTTTCAACCATCGTTGATTCAAAAGAATACCGATAATCAAGCAAACTCTAACAACCGTTGATTCAAACGAATACCGATTATTAAGAGAATCGAAGCAAAACAGCCAAGAATAGATTAAAGCAAAAGCTTTTATTATCAAAACTCAAAGATATCTCAATACAAAGAAAAGACCCAATATTTATTGACTTTCCTTTTTCTAAAGAACTTTAACAAAACAAAGGGTTTTATTTCTCATGACTCGCTCTTAATGATCTAAAATAGCCTTAGGCTCCTCAACAAAATATAAATCTTTCCGAAATCATATCTAACAGATTCGAAATAACATGCAACGGATGATAGTTGTAACCTCTCAAAAGAGATATATGGAACACATTATGAACATGAGACAATTATGGCAATAACGCTAAATGATACGAAACTTCACAAACTCTATCCAATATTTCGAACAGAAAAATGAATCGCGGACTTAATTTCCCTTTCAAATCACAACGCCGAACACCTTTACATGGAGAAACCGTAAGAAACACACTATCCTCGGTTTTCAATTCCAAAGCTCTTTGATGACGATCGGCATAATTCTTTTGGCACGACCGAGCTTCCTTAAGCTTCTTTTTAGCAATGACAAGCTTATTTTTATTCGTCACCTCAACCGTTTTAGGACCTTCTATAATAAGCTCTTCGAATTCACTAAGATTGTTCTAAAACTCCTCGAGACATCCTATAACTCTGATAAGTTCACATTATGTCATGTAAATATTATCACGTTGGCCAGACGTCATAACAATGACATCACATAAACATGCCATTATCGTTATCATACTCTATCTCAAGTCATAACCAAAATAATCTTATCTAATATCTAATATTACTATTCTTAATCGCTTACTAATATTTCAAACAAATACGCGTTCTACACTTTCAGTTATATAAATCTTGAAAGAATCCCCTTTGATACTTGCATGCCAACTATTATTGTAAGCAAACTCAACTAAACAAAAATACACGCCCTAATTTCCAGTACAATCCAAAATGCAAGATCTGAACATATCTTCTAGAGTCTTAATAATCCGTTCAGTCTGACCATAAGTCTGAGGGCGATAAGCAGTACTAAACTAAAGTCTCATTCCCAAAGCATTCTACAAAGCTTTCAAAAAACGTGAAGTAAAACGCAAATCCCTAACAAAACACAATTGATGCAAGTGTGTCATGTAATGAATAATCTCTTGCTGGAAGATCTCTTCCAACTTGCTAACTGAGTACCCTATCTGAATGGGCAAAAAGTGAGTCGACTTAGTCAATCGATCAACCACAACCCAAATTGCATCATTCTTCTTGAAGGTGTAAGGCAACCTCGTTACAAAGTCCATGGAGATTTGATCCCACTTCCAAGTCAAAATATCTAGATTTAGTTTTAACTTGTTGACACGTTAAGCACTTCGCCACAAATCTAGCCCCATCATGTCTCATACCATTCCACCAGAAATTCTGCTTCAAGTCTATATACATCTTAGTAGTGCCCGGATGAACAGAGATTCTGCCTAATCTATTATCGTACCATATCACACCATGATCGTCCACCTAAAATTCTGCCTGCTTACCCTCTTTTAAATTTGTAACACAACCCATAATTTACCATCATCTTTCTGAGCTTCCTTGATCCACAATATAAGGTTAGGTTCAATCTTAAGACTAGCTATATAACCTTCAGAACCACGAACAACTAACTCGACTTCCATAAGCTCTAAATCTTTGATAATCTCTGGTTAAATTTTGAGACAAGCCATAATTCTAGAGTTCTTTCTACTAAGTGCGTCCGCTACCACATTAGCCTTCCCAGGATGATACTGAATATTTGTGTCATAATCCTTGAGAAGTTCCAACCAATGTCTATGCCTCATATTTAACTTCATTTGAGTAAAAATATATTTGAGTCTTTTGTGATCGGTGAAGATGTCACAAGTTTCCCCATACAAATAATGCCTCCAAATCTTAAGAACAAAAACGACTACTGCCAACTCCAAGTCATGTGTCGGATAATTTTCCTCATAAGGTTTCAGTTGCCTTGATGCATAAGCGATAACCTTACCATGTTGCATAAGAACGCAGCCAAGACCTTTCTTCGACGCATCACTATAAATTTGGTATCCACATGTTCCATAAGGAAGAGTAAGTACGGGAGAAGAAACTAATCTCCTTTTCAGCTCCTCAAAACTTTTCTCTCGTTCTTCATTCCAGACAAAATTCTCTCCTTTCCATAAAAGTTTCGTCAAAGGTAATGCAAGAAGTGAAAAACCTTTCACAAATCTTCGATAATAACCCGCAAGCCCCAAAAAGATTCTAACCGCAATCACCGTCGTCGGTCTCACCCATTTAGTGATAGCCTCAACCATAGCAGGATCCACAGTAATACCATCGGCTGATACAGTATGATCCAAGAAAGCCACTTGTCCCAACCAAAAGTCACACTTCGAGAATTTTGCATAAAGCTTCTTCTGACGCAAAATTTCCAACACAATACGAAGATGATCCTCATGCTCCTCTCTCGTCTTTGAATACACCAATATGTCATCAATTTAAACTATGACAAATCTATCCAAGTACTCATGAAAGACATGATTCATCAAGTCCATAAAAACAACTGGAGCATTAGTCAATCCAAACGGCATCACAAAAAACTCATAATGACAATAACGAGTGCAAAATCCTATTTTAGAAACATCTTGCTCCTTTACACGTACTCCTTTACACGTAGCTGATGATAACCCGACCTCAAATCAATCTTTAAGAAAAACTTGGCACCCTGAAGTTGATCAAACAGATCATCAATTTGTGGTAGTGGATATTTGTTTCTTACTGTAATACGATTTAGCTCCCTATAATCAATACACAACCTCATGCTACCATCCTTCTTCTTCACAAATAAAACTGGCGCGCCCCACGGAGATACACTTAGTCGAATAAAACCACGTTCTAGAAGTTCTTGAAGTTGATCTTTTAGTTCTTTCAATTCAACTGGCGTCATTCTGTACGGAGCTTTAGAAATGGGTTGAGCACCAGGAATTAACTCAATCATGAATTCAACTTCACGCTCAGGTGGTAATCCTGGTAGCTCATCAGGAAATACATCAGGAAAATTTTGAACTACTGGATGACTCTCGAGGCGAGGTCCATCCAACGAAGTGTCTTTAATCGATGCTAAGAAACCTTCACAACCATGAGAAATTAACGTTCGAGCTTTGAGAGCAGAGATGATTTTAAAGGGCTTACCAGGTCGAGAACTATGGTAAACGAATTCAGGATTGTTCAAATCGCCAAAGATGACATGTTTCGAATGACAGTCAATAGTAGCTCGATGCTCAGTCAACCAATCCATACCAAGAATAATATTGAAATCACTCATTTTTAAAGGAAGCAAATTGGCAAAACGAATATTATCACTAACACGTAATGGAAAATTTCTAAATTCGTGACTAATAGCCACCATATATTAGGCGTGATCTAATAGTGTAGACGGATTTTAAGATGCTTAGCAATTATAAGAGGAACCACATAACGCGTTGAACCAGTACCATATAAAACAAACACATAACGATTAACAAAGAGTTTTCAGAACGGACGAAAGAGTTTTCAAAACGAACGAAGAGGCATCTAAATGATTGACAAACGAATCAACAAAGACAGATCAGAGATTAAGATCGAGATTAAAAAGAATACGATGAAGCATAAATGTCTACCCAATCCTCACAGGTCATAACCTATGTTCTACAAGACGAACCAGGCTCTGATACCATAATTGTAACACCCTAACCGAGAATGGCCAAATGTTTCACTTATGGCATCAAAACAAACGCAAGCGGAAGTGTGTATTCACAAAAATGGTTCAACAAAGCTCCTCAACAAAACAAAGGAATTAATAGGTCTAGAACATAATGACCTTCAAACGAAAATAAATCCAATACAGAGTTTAAGCGGGAGGCCAAATCCAAAATACAAAGTTTGAGCAATTTAAATGAAATGGGGAAAACTATCATTCATTTGGTCCACTAAGAGCTCCTAAGCACTCTTCACTCATAACCCAGCTTCCCTCTTATTACCTGCCGCGGAGAAAAGAAATGCGGCTGAGCTAAAAAGCTTAGTGAACAGATAGTATATAAACAAACGGGTAGATCAAATATGCAAGGTAAATGAAATGGAACCACCATAAGCTGTAGTAGAGATTTCATATATCATAAGAACGGAACAAAAAAGATAGTCAAACAAAACATATAGAAATGCCCACCGAGCTCGAAACAAATGTCTAAAGCATGTCACATGCTTAGACCCTACAATCATATCATATCATATGATATCAAATTTGTACATGGGAGCTGCAGCTCCAGATGTACCCTACAAATGTACAACGGGGTGTTGGCACCACACTAAGTCCCAAAACATATCTAAATCCTACACATATTAGCCTAGGATGCATCCATATGCCCCCCCTACAATCAAATCAAAATCTTGTATGGCCAAGTGCATAAAAGAGCACACACACACAAAAGGGGACGCCGTGGACTTATCACACCGCCACAGATAGTGTCACATCATTGGTGCCACAATGACGTGGCCATGGTACCTCCATGGCTAGTTAATAGCTCGGGCATCGGAACAAATAAAAGGGCTCATATTACATATTGAAGCAAACATGATATATTCAAGAAGGTCATAATCAAACATACGAATGAACTCATATCATGGCAGTGTCAAATGAAGCATATATCAAACGAATTCAAAGGGCTCAACGAAGTTATCAAATAAGGTAGCAACAAATAACGAATCATAGGATGTGAAACATAAATAGGGATTTCAAAGGCGTAAAAGATACGGATCACATGTCATAAGAATCCTTAAAAGGAAGGATAGAATATATGTACCTTAAGCAGTCACGATACTTAACAACGAAAATCCAAACTCAATTGTGTAGCACCCGATCTACAATAATTAACGGATTACAGATTAAAAAAAACTATAATAGCTTACTTATTCTTTTCCTCCCAAATTATTCTAAGTAGAATTACATCTCATTGGGTTATGTTATATCAGTTCCACTTCTTAATATACATATTACGTTTTAATTAGATCACTAGCACTTGCATATTAGATTTCAAAGTGTTAGAATATAAAGAAGGATTATTTATCACTGAATATTCGCTACTTTAGAGATTTTACTATGCATAATCATCAATATAGCTTACTGACCAAATTTGTTTGTTTACATAACTTGATTATAAAGAATGATTATTTACTAGTGAATATTCTTTTACATAGAATAATTACCAACATGTCCATAACAAGTTTTATAAGATAGGCATTAGTTTAGGTCTTCCAAAATCATATTTATTAACTAATAAAATCAAGTCTGATGTTCTCCCAAAAGTGATAAACAATGTGCTATTTGAAAGCACCTTACTGCTAATGCATTCAAAAATATATAAATTTGAAAATAACAGTTCTGGAAATTTATCAATGCAATATTTCTTATAGCCAATTCATGTAATGTTTCTTATTCATCAAGCTAGTTAAAAGCATCTTTACTCCATTTTACTACCATGCTCGTATCATCCATTAATGTTCATGCATATTCAAACAGCTATAGTATTCATTTCACATAAAGTCTTCATTTTTTATATCTTCAACTAACGACTAACCATTCTTGTGATTTCTTCTATGTATCAGATTAACATATGATAAAGATGAATGATGACTCGTGTGAAATTTTGTATATAAAAGATAGTTCAAGAAGTACCTGATGGCTTAACGAAATCGGTTGAAACCAAAACAAGAACGCGAACACTAACACCGGAATCTAACGTGACACGATCGAACCGTAAAACCCAAACAAATACGAACACCTAAGTGTGTACCAATTACAAACCAAAACTTTATCCTACGCACGAACCAAGACTCAAATGTACACAACTTGAACGAAACCAAAACTTTGAGTACATATACGGATAGAATCCCGAACGTATACAATCACCTAACGTACCAGTTATGAACTATAAACCTCCAGGCCTGCTACCAAAAACCCACACGTACAAGGTGTGAAACTGAAATTTTGTAACCCTAAGCCGAACTTGAACAAAGAACGAATGAAATCAAAATTTCTAGAGACGTAGACGAACACAGACCCAAACATGATCAATGCCAATGTGAGGCTACTCTCCAGCCCTCCTTGATTATGTAGATGAATGATTTAGGTTAAAACTTATTTTTGATTTGTTTTTAGGTTAAAAATGTACAGAATATGTGGTTATATGGGTGGAGAGTAGGCAACTAATACTCAGGATAACATGGGATATGAGTTTGTTATCTTTGACCGGTTATTTCTGATGTGAAAGTTAAACGAGTATATTATTAGAAAGTCACACAAAAATTAAATACAATGCATTTTGTCTTTATGTCTTTTGAATAGTAAATAATTTTTGACTCAAGACTGTAAACTTTGTAAGCCTTTTTTTTGTTGTAGAGAAGCCAATAGGAACACATTTTTCAGACTTAGCAGAAAACTTATCAGAATTATTAAGAATAGATGAGAAACAAAGACATCCAAAACTTCTCAAATGAGAGAGTTTTGGTTTAAAACCAAACACAAGCTCAACAGGAGATTTGCCATTAAGAACAGAAAAGGCAAAGTATTAATAAGATAGGCAGCAGTTAAGACACACTCAGTCCACATATTCAAAGGAATACCACTTTGAAACAAAAGACTTCTAGCAACATTAAGAAGGTGTCTGTGCTTCCTCTCAGCAATTCCATTTTGCTAAGGAGTGTAAGCACAAGAAGTTTGATGAATTATACCAAGACTTTTGAACAATTCAGTCATTTTATTATTAACAAAATCTGAACCATTATCAGACCTCATAGTTTTAATATTGCACTTAAATTAATTAAGAATCATATTAATGTAATTAACAAAATGATAATAAACTTCATCTTTAGCTTTTATAAGATAAATCCAAATAGCCTTGGTATAATCATCTACAATGGTTAAGAAGTATCTAAAGCCATCCTTACTAACCACCTTATAAGGACCCCATAAATCCAAATAGATTAATTCACCAATTTCAGTGGTCTGATGATCACTGAAAGTAAAAGGCTCTCTAGTTTGTTTAGCCTTGTACATGAGACAATTGTGGCGATAACGCCAAATGATACGAAACTTCACCAACTATATCCAACATTCAACGACAAATGAATCGCAGGACTTAATATTCCTTCAAATCACAGACTCCGAACACCGTTTACAGGAGAAACCCTTAGAAACACAATATCCTCAAGTTTAAATCCAAAGCTCTTTGATGACTACTCGGTCATAATTTCTTTTGTCGCGTACCTGAGCTTCTTAAGCTTCTTTTTAGCATGACACCCTTTATTTTTCTTCGTCGCTCAAACCGTTTAGGACGCTTTCTATCACACGCACTCCAACTACACAATAATTGATTCTAAAACACCTCGAAGACATCCTATTACTCAGATAAGTTCCACATTATGGTTATGTAAATATTATCACGTTGGCCAGTACGTCATAATAACGACTATCAATAAAACATGCCCTTAAGTCTAACATACTCTAATCTCAAGTCAGTACCGAAAATAATCTATATCTATATCTCATGCACTATCCATAACCGCTTACTAAATTTCAAACAAATACGCTTCTAAGACACTTTCGGTCATATATAAATCTTGAAAGAATCCCCTTTGATACTTGCATGCCAACTATTATTTTAAGCAAACTCAACTAAACAAAAATACTCGTCCTAATTTCCAGTACGATCCAAAATGAAAGATCTGAACATATCTTCTAGAGTCTTAATAGTTCATTCAGTCTAACCATCAGTCTAAGGGTGAAAAGCGGTACTAAACTAAATTCTCATTCCTAAAGCATTCTATAAAGCTTTCCAAAAATGTATAGTAAAACGCAGATCCCTATCAAACATAATTGATGACAGTGTATCATGTAACCGAATAATCTCTTGTTGGAAGATCTCTGCCAACTTGCTAGCTGAGTACCCTTTTTGAATGGGCAAAAAGTGAGCCGACTTAGTCAATCGATCAACCACAACCCAAATTGCATCATTCTTCTTAAAGGTGCAAGGCAACCTTGTTACAAAGTCCATGGATATTTAATCCTACTTCCAAGTCGGAATATCTAAAGGCTAATGAAGACCACTTGTACATTGATGTTTAATTTTAACTTGTTGACACGTTAAACACTTCGCCACAAATTTAGCCACATCATGTTTCATACCATTTCACCAGAAATTCTGCTTTAAGTCTCTATACATCTTTGTAGAACCAGGATGAATAGAAAAAGGAGAACTACGTGCCTCAGTCAAAACAGCTTCTCGAAGAGAGGAATCATCGAGAACACATAATCTATTATCGTACCATATCACATCATAATCGTCCACCTAAAATTCTGCCTGCTTACCCTCTTTTAAATTTTCTAACAGATACCATAATTCACCATCTTTTTTTCTGAGCTTATTTGGTCTGCAATATAAGGTTAGATTCAATCTTAAGGCTAGCTATATAACCTTCAAGACCACGAACAACTAAATCGACTTCCATGAGCTTTAAATCTCTAATAATCTCAGGTTGAATTTGAGACATGCCATAATTCCAGAGTTCTTTCTACTAATTGCGTTAGCTACAACATTAGTCTTGCCCGGATGATACTGAATATTTGTGTCGTAATCCTTGAGAAGTTCCAACCAATGCCTATGCCTCATATTTAACTCCTTTTGAGTAAAAATATATTTGAGGCTTTTGTGATCGGTGAAGATGTCACAAGTTTCCCTATATAAATAATGCTGCCAAATCTTAAGAGCAAAAACCACTGCTGCCAACTCCAAGTCATGTGTCGGATAATTCACCTTATATGGTTTTAGTTGGCTCGATGCATAAGCGATAACCTTACCATGTTGCATAAGAACTTGTAATACGTGTACTTTAGGATGTTATATCAAAAAAC
>BQNB010003864.1:82226-111769 GCA_026074375.1 Tanacetum coccineum
ATAAAGTCAACTCTTGGTCAACATTGGTCAACCACAAAAAGACAAAATCCTCAAAATACCCAAAATGCCCTAAATGTTAAACCTAATTTCACCAAAAGTCCCTAAATCCTAACACCGTTATCTCCTTATAATAAAGAGATAACGGTCGTTATTCCTTTATAACACAACCTTATAACCAAGCCCAAACCTCATCACCCGGCCCAATTCCATTTTTATAAATCCCGGGCCCAAAGTCAACCCTCACACACCAGGGTCAAACAAAGATATAAAAAGAAAGAAAAAGGCGCGGGAATTCGTTTTTACTATTCATCGTCTTTTTCAGTTTAACCTCCCGTCAAAATCAAAGGGGTAATTAAAATTGATGATGTGGCTCTATGATTCGAGTACCAAGTTACGATGTGGCAGAGTTAGATGTCACAAAAGCCTCTCATTGGCCAAGACACCACAAGAAGGGACACGCGGATATATGAAAGAAACACACAAGGACAAGGTTTTTACAATAAATCCTAGCCAAAAGAAGCACAAAAGGTCTGACACACGAAATGCCACGTTGGCAATCCGTGTGCTCATTATTTAATCCAACAATGATGAATGGGAATCCAATGATTGGAAATTAATAAAGGGTCGTGATCACTTGGATGAGGAGCGGGCTAGACTCCTAGAAGCTTCACTCCAAGGCTATAAATAGAGAGCAAGCCTCACACACACACGATATCTCCTTTTTCCCATTTTTTTGTTGTTAGTAGTTTAAGTAAAATTTCATTTTCATGTAACTTGCTCTTATAATTTTCATTTTCAAAGTTTTGTATTCAGTTTTAAATCAATAAAATCATAGTTTACTTATTCACAATCTGTTTTTACCTATAAGCTTTTATATATCTCAAATGCTTTTGTTCAACTGTTTCACAAGCTACTCTTATAAGCTCTTCATAAGCTCTCTGTGTCTCTAAGCTCAGATTGAGCTCAAATTAGTCATTTAATATACTCAAATTCTCAAAATCAGATTAATATCTAAGCTATATGGATCTAAGCTACTTGGATGATAAGCTTACTCTGGAAGAGCTTATTGGACTTTACTAGCTTATCCTTGTGATAAGCTAGAGCTTGTTGATAACTCTTTGAGCAAATTAAACCTTTGTTTAGCTAAGGCATTTGTAAGTTTTCATTTATCTTTTTTGTCCTTAATTTCATATTTTAAATCTGCTTATTCTCTTGCTTATTTGTGCTTAAATCTTTGTATTTGTACTTATTAAGTATGATTGAGTATATGTTTTCAAGTTTGATAGCTTAAATATTAGTTTTCTTCATAATGTCTTATAAATCAATAAAAATCCAAAAATATTAGCATAACTAGTAGCTTAATGATTCTGGCTTATTTGATTGTTTGTATAAGCTCATAAAGTCTGTTAATAGTTTGTTGTTAAGTTTTATTCACTGATCTCTTTTCATAGCTCAAATGACTTTTGATGAGAATAAATGGGTTTTGAATAACCGGTTTATAACCACAGTTTAGTACTGCTAGTGACCATTTAGTCTTAGGATTTTGGTTTTAATCTTTCATCTAAGTCAGTTTATGCTAGATTTATTAGCTAGGTTAGAGTTAAGTGAGTTTTCATAAGTTAGATTAATAAAAGTCCAAGTCTGTTAAGCTTCTTTTGCATTACCTAGTTTTAATAGATTCCAGTAATTAACATGACCTTATTTGCTCTTAGTTGTGTGTTTAATGAGTGTTAAAATTAGTGTTTTAAGTCTGCATCAAAGGTTTTAAAGTTTTTGTTCATGTAAGTGCAAACTGCATCAGCAGTTTTAAAAGACAAGTAGCTATTTTCAACTTAATAATTCAGAGGGTATAAGTAGCTTATAGGATTTGATTTTTGGTTTACAAGTAGGTCTAGGGTCAGTGTTAATCTATTTCAAATTAGTTTTCAAAAATAAGTTCATTAGCATATCTGTTTTTAGCCTTAAAATAAGTTTTTTTGTCTTTTAAAACCAAAAGTAACTAAGTGTTCTTAAATGTATAAGCTGTTTTCAACAAGCCTTTTCATTAAGCTCCTGAATTTCAAAATGGTTTTAAAAAGTTGTTTTAAGTAGTATTTTAGGTGTACTTTTTGTGGTAATAAGCCAAAAGTCCATAAGGATCCTTTAGCTTATTTAAAAATAAGCTCAAAGGTGCCTTAAGGGGCTGTTTGGTTAACAGTTTACACCATAAGTGCTTATTCCTTTATTTTAGCTTATCTGCTTATTATTATGGCTTATTTAGGTTTAGTTTAGCTTATTAGGTTAGTATAAGTCCATTTTAGCTTATTTGGTTTTGTCAATTGCTTATTTGAGCTTATTTGCTTTCTAGTGTAAAATTTTTAGTGTTTTTAAGTTTTTTTAGCTTTTCTGTCATTCTAGCTTTTCAATTGTGCTTATTTTTGTTCTTAAGTGCTTATTAGATGTGGTTGAGTATCTGCTTTTGCTTATTTCTTATTTCATTGTGCTTATTTGCCTTTTAATAGCTAAGCAGACTTAAGAGTTAAACTGGCGGTACTAACTTAAAAGTTAGTACTGCTGAGTTCATAAGCTCATTCTAGGCTTATTGGGTTGCTCATTTTTGTTTTTTGTTTCTTGTTTAGAGTAGCTTATTATCTTAGTTAGCTTATTTATCTATTGGTTTGCTTATTTGAGTTTAACAATGCCAACAGTTAGCATTTCAGTGGCTTAGTTGTGTTTAAGCATTTCTGCCTTATTTAGCTTATTTCTGTGCTTATTTGTGGTTTATAAAAATAGTTGTTTTGCAAAAGTAGCTTATTTTTAAGTATATTCAAAAGTTGTAAAAAATGGCAAAAATTAAAACACTTGGGATAGTGGGAAGCCCCGGGTGAGCAAGACTCGAACCCGGGACCTCTACCACCCTCACCAAGTGTTTTAACCCCCACACACACAACCATCACGCTACAATAGCTCATCCGTTAGACTTTCCTTTCATTTATCTTTTATATACATTTTAGCCCTTTTTGTACAATAAGCTGTTTTAGCTTATTTATCGTTATTCGATAAGCTGTGTTCGAGTTATTTCCTAGATTCCTCTTAGTTCAAGCTACTTTCTATAATTTTTTCAGAATTTTTATAATTAGTTTAGTATTTTTAAACATTTATTTTTATTAAAAACTTTAAAAATTCATAAAAAATAGAAAAATAATCAAAAAAATATAATTCTTTTTTAGAAAATTTTCTTTTATCATATAGTTTCTAGGAAAATTAGTTTTGCTTCCGTAGGGTTTAATTTGCAAAATTTTATTTTTTAAAGAACGAGATTCGTTCCCGTTTACATTTTTCGTGTTTTTAAGCTCAATTCGACTCCATTTTTGTTCTAGTTTTCTTTAAACTTATTTTTTAGTCAATTAGAGTCAATTAAAAGTGAAAAATTCACTTTAGGTTTTTTTTGGAAATTTAGAGTTTTAGTCACAGTTTAAGGTTTCCGTTTTACGTATTTAGCTAAAATTTGTTTTCCCTTAGATAAATTTTAAGTTATTGCCTTAATTTTCTCATAGTTTTTAGATAACTAATATCAATCTTATTCCATTCAAGCATCGATTCTCAAAACGACTCTCGACTTTCAATTGCTTTCCTCATCGGGGATAACGACCCGGGAATCATACTTCCGGATTATTATAACTGAGATCTTTTGATTCCTACCTCTCTTTTTATATATTTATAAGTCCTAGAGGAAACCAAAGAAACTGGAATTACATGATGTCTCAAAGATTAGGGAGTAATTTTGAGATGATTAACAAAGCTTGCTATGTGTGTGGAAGTTTTGATCACCTGCAGTATAATTGTAATAACCATCAGAGACAGTTTAATTATAAAAAGATGGTAAAACCAGTGTGGAACTATACTCAAAGGGTGAATAACCAAAATTTTTCTAGAATGACTCACCCCAGTCCTAAAAGGAACATGGTTCCAAAAGCAGTATTAATGAGGTCTGACCTAGTATCACTTCTACTGCTAGCAGGTTAATATGTAACCCAAACAACAGTGAATAGTGCAAGTCTAATGAAAAATGTTTTTAATAAAACACATTTAACTGTTATAAGGCCCGTTAATAACAAAACAACAACTAAAAATAGTAATTTCAATCAAAAGGTTAATATTGCTAGGCCAAAAGTAGTACTTAATGCTGTTAAGGGAAACCAGGTTAATGCTGTTAAGGCCTCAGCTTGTTGGGTTTGGGAACAAAGATTATAAGTAATAGACCATGTTTCTAAACACAAACAGTGCAATCACCTCTAAAAGTTTGATGTATTGTAAATGCACAAGCGATCCAAGTCAGTGATGGCTTGGGTCCCCAAAAGAGACTGATTTTCTTACCTTATGTGTAGGGCAATCCACATCAAGATTTGCAGGAGAAAGGAGTGATTGACAGTGGATGCTCAAGGCACATGACAGGGAACATGTCCTATCTTACTGACTTTGAAGAAATTGATGGAGGATATGTTGCCTTTGGAGGTAACCCCAAAGGAGGGAAAATCACAGGCAGAGGTACAATCAAAACTGGTAATTTAGATTTTGAGAATGTGTATTTTGTAAGAGAGTTAAAGTTTAACCTCTTTAGTGTCTCACAAATGTGTGACAAAAAGAATAGTGTTCTCTTTAATGACACTGAATGTATTGTTTTATCTCCAAACTTTAAGTTAACTGATGAAAGTCATGTTTTACTTAAAGTTCCTAGAAAGAACAATATGTATAGTGTTGATTTAAAGAATATTGTTCCTAAAGGAGGTCTAACTTGTCTCTTTGCAAAAGCCACATCTGATGAATCTAAACTTTGGCATAGGAGGCTTGGACACATAAATTTCAAAACTATGAATAAACTGGTTAAGGGAAATCTTGTAAGAGGTTTACCTTCAAAACTTTTTAAAAATGATCAAACCTGTGTTGCTTGTCAAAAGGGAAAGCAACATAGAGCTTCTTGTAAGTCCAAAACAGTAAGTTCAATCAGTCAACCTTTACATATGTTGCACATGGATTTGATTGGTCCAACATTTGTAAAAAGCTTAATGAAAAAGATGTATTGCTTAGTTGTCACAGATGATTACAGTAGATTTAGTTGGGTTTTCTTTCTAGCTACTAAGGATGAGACTAGTGGCATTCTTAAGTCCTTTATAACTAGAGTAGAAAATCTAATAGATCAAAGGGGTTAAAGTAATTAGGTGTGACAATGGAACAGAGTTTAAGAATAAGGAGATGAATCAGTTTTGTGAGAGAAAAGGTATTAAGAAAGAATTTAGTGTAGCTAGAACTCCTTAACAAAATGGAGTAGCTAAGAGGAAAAATAGAACACTAATTGAGGCTGCTAGGACAATGTTAGCTGATTCTAAGTTACCCACTACTTTTTGGGCTGAAGCAGTTAATACTGCTTGCTATGTGCAAAATAGGGTTTGAAAAGAGAAGAGGTTTAAAAAAAAAAGGTAGTAATTAAGCCCAATAAAAAGACCCCTATATGAAACTTTTTCTTGTAGACAGCCACTTAGGCTTCATGAGACCAATTTTGGGAGGTCATTTTACAAATTCTCCAATACCTCAAGAATCCCTAGGCAAGTATGATGGTAAGGTTGATGAAGGATATCTGTTAATTGGTTACTTCGAACCAATATAAAAGCATATTAGAGTATTCAACAGTAGAACTAGTATAAGTTGAAGAGGACCATGCATGTTTAGTTTAGTGAAATACACCAAAAATATGCAGTAAGAGGAGCCAATTATGGACTTTGTTGTAAATTGATGCACTAACAAGTCAATGAATTAAAAGCCAGTTGTTGCAGGAAATCATCTAATGTAAAAGGGGGGGGTGCAGGTACAAAAGTATGTGGATAGATACAGTTAAAGCTAGAATGGAGACAGTACCTGACAAAGATTACATTCTACTACCATTGTGGCCCGCTGATCCACTATTCTCTCAAAGTTCAAAGAGTTCTCCTGATGCTGGATTCAAACCTTCAGGAGAAGGGGAAAAGAAGGTGGTGATTCAAGTAATGATCAAGAGAAGGATGATAATATTAACAACACTAACAATGTTAATAGTGCTAGTGATGGAAATAACACTAACAATGTTAATGCTGTTAGTTCAACTGATGCTGCTGGCACATAAGTTAATGCTGTTGATCCAAAAACAAGCATTGAACTTCCAGATGATCCAAATATGCCTGAATTAGGAGATATTGTTTATTCAGATGATGATGAAGATGTTGGTGCAGAGGCTGATATGAACAATTTGAATATATTTATGCATGTCAGTCCTATTCCAACTACAAGAATACACAAAGATCATCCAGTTGAACAAATTATTGGAGACTTGAATTTAGCACCTCAAACAAGAAGAATGACAAAGAATTTGGAAGAACATGGTTTGTTTAGTTTAGTTCAGCAAAGAAAAAACCATAAAGACTTTTAAAATTGCTTATTTGCTTGCTTTTTATCACAAGAAGAACCTAAAAAGGTAATTCATGCATTAAAGGATCCAAGTTGGATAGAAGCTATGCAGGATGAGCTTCTACAATTCAAATTATAAAAGGTTTGGACCCTAGTGGATTTACCAAATGGCAAAAGGGCTATTGGGACTAAATGGGTTTACAGGAACAAGAAGGATGAAAGAGGCATTGTGATAAAAAAACAAAGCAAGGTTGGTTGCTCAAGGGTACACACAAGAAGAAGGGATTGACTATGATGAAGTCTTTGCCCCTGTTGCCAGAATTGAAGCAATTAGGCTATTCTTAGCCTATGCCTCATTTAAAGACTTTGTGGTGTACCAGATGGATGTCAAGAGTGCTTTTCTTTATGGTAAGATTGAAGAGGAAGTCTATGTTTGTCAACCACCAGGATTTGAAGATCCAGACTTCCTTGACAGAGTATACAAAATAGAAAAGGCACTTTATGGACTGCATCAAGCTCTTAGAGATTGGTATGAAACCTTGTCAACTTATTTGTTAGACAATAGGTTTTAGAGAGGAAAGATAGACAAGACTTGTTTATCAAAAGGGACAAAGGTGTCATTCTGTTAGTTCAAGTGTATGTAGATGATATCATATTTGGCTCTACAAAGAAGTCATTATGCACAGAGTTTGAGAAGATGATGCATAAGAAGTTTCAAATGAGTTCTATGGGTGAACTCACATTCTTCTTAGGACTGCAAGTAAAGCAGAAGGAAGATAGGATTTCTATTAGTCAAGACAAGTATGTGACTGAGATTTTAAAGAAATTTGGTTTTTCTGATGTCAATACAGCAAGCACACCTATGAAAACTCAAAAGCCTTTGCTCAAGGATGAAGATGGTGAAGAAGTGGATGTTCATTTATATAGATCAATGATTGATTCATTGATGTATCTTACTTCTTCAAGACCTGATATTATGTTTACAATGTGTGCCTGAGCAAGATACCAAGTCAACCCAAAAATGTCACATCTTCATGCTGTGAAAAGAATTTTTAGGTACTTAAAAGGTCAACCAAAATTGGGCCTTTGGTATCTAAAAGATTTACCTTTTGATTTGGTAGCATACACTGATAGTGATTATGCTGGAGCAAGATTGGATAGGAAGTCCACAACAGGAGGTTGTCAATTCCTTGGGTGTAGATTGATTTCATGGCAGTGCAAGAAGCAGACTTTGGTTGCTAATTCTACAACAGAGGTTGAATATGTAGCTGCTTCAAGTTGTTGAGGCCAAGTGCTTTGGATTCAAAATCAATTGCTTAACTATGGGTATAACTTTATGCATACAAAGATCTATATTGATAATGAGAGTACTATATGCATAGTTAAGAACCCTGTTTTTCATTCAAAAACAAAGCACATTGAGATTAGACATCACTTTATCAGAGATTCCTATGAAAAAAAGCTAATTCAAATGATCAAGATTCATACTGACAAGAATGTTACAGATTTGCTTACAAAAACATTTGATGTAAGTAGATTTCAATATTTGATTGCTAGTATTGGAATGCTCAATCTTTAAAGTCCTGATTAAGAAAATGGTGAGGTAAAAGAATAGAGAGAATTTATGAGTTGAAAAACAGAAAGAGAGATGTGTGATAAAAACAGATAGAGTGATTTAGTGAGAAAAAGAATTGAGAGAATTTGTGAGTTGAAAAACAGAAAGAGAGTTGAATATAGCAAAAACAGACAGAGAGAATTATGAGCTAAAAGAATTGAGAGAAATCAAAAACAGACATATAGATTTTGTGAGCTAAAATGTTAATTTGATGATGGAAAAGCTTATTAGAATGGAATTGGAGTTAATGCTGGTGATTCAAAGTTAATGCTGCTAGGCAGAAACTTAATTTTTCTTAGGAAAGTTAATGCTGCTAGGCATAAACTTACTGCTGCTTGGGAAAGTTAATGCTGCTAGGCATAACTTACTACTACTGGTTGTAAGTTAATGCTGCTAGGCTTAACTTACTGTTGAGTTACTACTGCTGGGTTACTTACTACTGCTAGTTGAAAGTTAATGCTGCTAGGCATAACTTACAATTGCTGGTGAACGTTAATGTTATTGAGGGTAGTTTTATAAATACTTCGATTAAGGGTTTCATTCACTCATTTAATCGATTTCATTCAACTATATACTCTCTAATCACAAACCCTAACTCAATTTCATCATTCATCATCAAAACCCAACACAATGATGACCCTACAATTTTCTGATACTCACAATTTAGTATCGTTTTTGGCTAAACCCGCTAAAAGTGAGGGGTTTGAACAAGTTGTTGATTTTCTGAATGCACACACCATAAAGTATGCTTTAACCGTTAATCCTACTATATATACTTTGTGTATTAAACAATTTTGGGCTACTATCAAGGTGAAAACAATCAATGAGGAACAACAGTTACAAGCCCTAGTGGATGGGAAGAAGATAGTTAATACTGAAGCTTCTGTTAGAAGAGACCTTCAAAGGTACGGATTGCTTGCCTAATGCTACCATTTTTGAAGAACTTACAAGAATGAGGTATGAAAAACTTACACATAAGCTAACTTTCTACAAGGCATTCTTTTCCCCTCAATGGAAATTTCTTATTCACACTATTTTGCAATATCTAAGTGGTAAGACTACTGCATGGAATGAATTTAGTAGCACTATGGCTTCTGCAATTATCTGTTTAGCCACAAACAAAAAGTTTAACTTTTCTAAGTATATTTTTGAAAGCATAGTGAAGAACTTGGATAATGCTGGTAAATTCTTGATGTATCCAAGGTTTATACAAGTCTTTTTGGATAATCAATTAGAGAGGATGTCAAGTCATAAGAGGATTTATGTTGAAGATACTAATAAAAGGCTGCCAGTACAATTCCAGTTTAGTGATAGCTACAACTACAACAACATGTTATAAGCTAATGATGAGATTACTTTGGCTAAAGCACTTTCTGCAGACCTGAAAATGCTAAACAAACTACCACCAACAACTGCTGCCCTTTAAAACAACAACAATAAAGCTGTAAGCACGAAACACCAGAGCAAAAGGTGCATGTTAATCATATAAAACAAGAGCAAGCACCTACAACCAGACAGTTTCTCACGACAACCATCAAAACTCAATGTTCATATAAGGTAAGGGGTAAACGAAAATTGATAAACCAAAACCTGTGAAGAAATAGTCAAGAAAGATCAAATGATCTTGATGAAGAACTAGCATTTAAGCAACAAGCTGAAAAGAAGAAGAAAGGCTTGCCAAAGACAAAGATCAACAAATTAAAGAGTAAACATGGCTTGGATGAAGTTTCAAGCTAGAGTTAAAGCTGATTATCAGTGGCTTTAAAAGATTTCCAAAGCTCAAGAGCAAGTAAGAATAGACGAAATGAGAGAATACGGTCAAGATTATATTGTATACAATTCTTAGAGCAAAAAGAAAATATTTTTACAGCTAAGAGTGCAAAGAGAATAGGAATAGGACCACCAACAAGAGCTTATACAAAGATTTTCATGTGTACTTATCATGAAAAACAAGGAAGGAGAAGCCCAAAGATTTTGAAGAACAAGTCCTTGATAAAAATCAAGAATTTTTTACAAAGCAATAAAAATAGTGGAATACCCTTTGTTGACAACAGACTAAGTTGGTAGAAGAGAGTTCCAAGAAAGCTAAAGCAGAGATAGCACAAGAGAGCAGTTCAAAGAGAGCAGGCACTGAGCTGGAACAAGAAAGTATTAAAAAGCAAAAGGTGGATGAGGATAAAGAAACAACAAAGCTTCAAAGACTAATAGAAATTGTTCTTGATAAAGAGGAAGTAGCAATTGATGCTATTCCTTTTGCAACTAAGCCTCCAAGCATTGTTGACTACAAGATTCATAAAGAGGGAAGAAAACCTATTACCAGATAATCATAGGCTGATGGAAGTTCAAAATTGTACTTAGTCTTCAGTCATATGCTCAAAAGCTTTGCACAAAGGAAATTTGGAAACCCTGGGAAATTGGTAAAAGCTAAGCATGGGTCAACAATGCCAACAGAGGGATATGAGAGAAGTGTTATGGGTGATCTAAGACAAGGTTGATCCACATGTTTGAAGATCAAAGTATGAGAGGAATCAACCAGATTACAAGTGTAGGATGGCAAATATATGACTCATGTGGAGTACCCTCTTAAAGGATGTAACATTATGCATATTCATATGCTGGTAGAAAAGAGATATCCCCTTACACCTGCTACAATTACTCATATGTTAAACAAGAAGCTTCAATGTGATCATTTTAATGAAATGGTATATCAGCTTCTTAAACTTCTTACAAAATAGCTCAAGAATCAATGAAGTGTTTGGAAGCATCCTCCAGGTGATTAATGAAGCTTTCAATGGAGAAACTTAAGATTTTGAAAAAGAATATCAAGTTTAGGGGAGGATTGTTGGGATTAAAAGACTTCATGATAATCTTGAAGTTACTACTGCTAAGTTAATGTTGCTGGTGTATAAGTTACTAATGCTGGTACTAAGTTAATGCTGCTAGTACAAAAGTTACAACTGCTTAAAAATTAAGACTGTTGAAAGAGTTTCTACTGTTAAAGGATGGATAAAGATAGAAGAAATGATAAAAATTGATTGGAGATCAGATTACTTAATGATAAGTATTAGTTATTATAGATTAGGTATCATAGAGAATATGCTACGTTTTAGGAAATAAATTGTAAATCAACTAGGACTCCTTGGTGAATAAAAGGAGGTCCCTAGGGCCAATGTGTAATGTGTGTGTTTAACGAGATGGATAAGTAAGTTCTAGCTTCAAGTTTTGTAACCCTAATACTAGGAGAGTATTCTAATATTTGTAAAAATAATTTTTGGAGCTTTTATTGTTGAATGTATATTGTTTTGTGTTACTGTTTCGGGAATGAAGCAATTCTTTTAAATTAAATGATTAGATTCCGCATAATCTTTAGTATTATCAAACAAAGTTTCTTACCTAAGTTGTGTTAGATTTATCTAGCATAACTAATCCTTATACAAGCTTAAGGAATTCGATCATTAGAAGTTAACTGGGATCCAACAAGAAAAGAAAGAGATGGGATGGGAAGGATAAAGTAAATAATGACATGTAAAGAAAATAGTTATTATAATTTGTGTTCTTGAGTTTTTATTTTAATTAGCAAATGAATGATAGAGAAGCGAACAAAATTATCAATATACCCTCAAAACTATATATACTAATTAATTTATTCGCAACTAAAGTCTCTTAAAAACACTTTGTTGCTTCCACTTGACGCCATCAACAACAAAGATTTCATGGCCAAACAAGTATGTTATTATCTATTTATTTGTGTCAAAATAAATATCACTATAAAATGGGATAATTGCAAACTCCCATGTAAGAGCATCTCCAATGCATCAAGTCTTGAAAGACTTGAAAGACTTGATGACTTGATGCATTTAATGCATAATATACTTATTCACTAAAGCTTTAGTAATGACTTGAAGCTTTTCAAAAAGCTTAAAAACTCTCTCAGAACACTTTTTAGAATAGTAAAAAGCTTTTTACAGCTTTACCCATTGAAGACGCTCTAATAGAAACGAAGTTATAACAACTGTATTATCTATTTATTACAACCAAAACTAAATGCCAAAAAAGTATGTTAGTATCTATTTAAACAAACAAGTATCTACAACAAGAAAAACCACCTATATGACAAAACAGATTCGTCACTAACAGTAGTAAAATTCGTCACTACATCTACTAGTGACCAAAACTAGAGTCGTCACCAGTCGTCACTATAGCTCCGTCACTAAATCAGTTAGAGACGAAACTAGAATTCGCCACAGGATAGTGACGAACTTATGTCCCACTTACAGGTTACACTAACGACTCTACAAAACCATAGAGTGACGCATATTTTGGTCACAGTCTCTTCAGTTTAGAGACCAAAATGGTCGTCACTACGAATGTCAATTATTGACGAAATAAGTGGTCACTCATGGGAAATTACCAACCACTTAAAGCCATTAGAGACAATTTTTTTGTCACTAGTGTTTACTATTAGTGACGTAAATCGTCACATACAACAAACAAGCGTGTTAAGACCAAAGAGGTTGTCCCACAATTTGCCTATAAAACAAAAAAATGGATCCCAATTTTTCGTTTTACTTGCTTAAATGTTTTTTGCAAACAAAATATCTAACAATCATAGCAATGCAAATCTTGCATAATATGTTTATTTACAAATACTACGGTCGAAATTCGACACGAATTGACATAATTAAATACATAGTACTGAGTAAAAAATTGTTTATACGAAACGATCATGGTTGAACACTAAAACGTCCTATCGAATTATATATGTACAGGAAGATCATTAGAAATGATTTGGTAAAAAATGTACGTAGTTATCGAGAGTTTCAATTAGCATGGGAAAACATGTTATGACGGTCACCTATCTTGAACATCTCCAAAAAAGATCATAGTAATTGCAGGCATGGCCGTGCCTGTCACCTCACCAAGACCAACTTGCCCGATGGGTGGTTGGAAGAATACTGCAGATGGAATAGCACAACAGAAAAACAGGAAGGGAACAATGAGTGTCGTAGTTCTAAACATTAAGTTACTTTATGATAAGAAAAGGCTTAAAATCTGGTTTCAAAACACAATAAGCGTAAAAACGGCTCTAATTCAAGAACTTATTGGCTTTTCTATGAGGGAAACATATTTAAGCTTTCTGAAACAGCTTGAGCTATTTCAAAACAAAGCTAATAAAAACACCTCACAAGTATACCCCATATGGCAAAGGAAATAATACTGGTATATGGTTGTCCTCTTTAGGAAAGAAAAAATAAGAAGTATCAAAGAGTAAAAGAGGTAAAAAGGTGTAGTTTGTAACTAACTTGCTAGAACGTGTTTCAGCAAGCCACTTCCCAACTAAACGATATACATCTGCTGCTTCCTCCTTCAATTAGCAATTTTCAGAGATAAACTTTTCAAGATTAATTGCCATTTCATTATGACCTTGAGCTCGCAGAAGCTTAGCTTCTTCGACCTAGCAGTAACAAATAGTTACAAAAGGTAAAATGTGCAGGTTAGGTAATGGCTTCAGATCAAAACGTGTAATTTTTGGTATAGGTTTTTGCCCAAAAAGATTCACGAACCACCAAAAGGGATGATCGTACTGTTAAGGATTTTAGAGGTGTATGGATCAAAAATTAAGTTCTGCAGATTATTACTTCAATTATTTATACATAAAAATTGGAGGGCTCTTGTTAAAATGAAATGTAGCAGACTTACTACCTATTGTTTAGCCGGAAATAACAAGGAAGACGATAAAGCAACAATGTTACAGAATCATAGAAGTGAATTAACAGATAAAATAAAAATATACCCTTCCAAGCCATGCCATATAGAACTTAAACTCCATGCAATGCAGTAGCAAAGCAGCTTGAGAAAAATCTGTATCCTGGAAATGGATTATATTCTATATCATTTTTATTATAAGAACTGGTTTTGTGTTTCGAAAATCGTTACCCTGTTTGAGAACATACCTTGCGAAGAATAGATGCAGATTCCAAAATCTGAAGCATGACTTTTCTGAATGCAATGAATGGTTCCAACAAGTTCATATGTACCTGTGCACGCTTGGGAATGCAGCTCCATTCTTTGTTTAACCATGACAACTGCATAAAATATATCAAAACATTAAATTTCTATGCCCAACCCTGCTGCATCACATTATCAAATACAGAATTATACGGATATGAACACTATGTACCTCAGAAAACTCATCTCTAAGATTAAAGAAGACAGTTGACATGCAAGAAGAAAAAATTAAGAATGTATATACACTTTTGATAATCCCAAAGTAAATTATTCACCCTCTGAAAAGCCCCTTTAAACACTAGCAACAACCGACCAATAAAGTGTGGATGTCAAAATAATGACAGAGACATATTATGTACCTTTGGTTGAAATGATTGTGTCTGATTTGATGACTTGAATTAGAAGAACCATTGCCCATGTACAGTATAGAAAAATTCAAAAATCCCAATTTCCTGCACGCCAAGCAGCTTCATACTACAAAAAAATAATAATCAAACAGTCAGACATCAAAATTACGGGCAGTATAATACATTAGTTATTGTAATAATAAATAAAAGTTGTTGGGAGAGTCAGCCGACCAGGCCCCTAGGTGACTTATTTTTTCTAAGAAATCGTTGTTACAATTTACCGAACCTGCCCATTTACAAGCTCTATAGATACATATGAACCAACATATACATCAGGTTTCATTGAGTAAGACCAACTCTTAAGATACTCCGAAAACAACTTCGTAATAAGTCAAGTCCAGCTACTCTAGTGGACTTAAGTCGAGCTGAGTATAAAATTATTGGGCTTGTTTGATAGTCATTAAAGGAAAACAACCATATTCATACAAACTTAATGTAAGAGATGTTAACAAAGCTCATAAAAAAGTTGATCAATATGCTTATGAACATAGACTCATTGTACTGCATCTACAGAAGTAAGCTTAAGAAAGATGATAGTACCTTGTGAGTCTGGATGATCCCATACAAGCTGTCTGGCTCATTTATTTGGGTAACTGCTGAGACTAGAATTTCTATGTGGTGTGGCAGCTGATAATCACAAATAAAGGATCACTAGTGACTTATAATGCCTTACCAAACAAAACAATATAAAAAATAACTTGAAGTTTTTATCGAAACTCTTTTTAAAATCATTAAAGAGCTGAACATGCCATTTCTAGATGGGAAAAATCTGGACTTCCTAATGTGAGACAATTAAAATGCTCTTGACACCAATGCTCCACATACATAACAGCAGTGAAGTATGAGCCACACCCCTACCAATTAATATGTCAGAAAGTAGTAGTAAGTATAGAAAAGACTTGCATCAGTTACTCGACATAAACATCATGGGGATTGGTACGAGAAAAAAAAAAAAAATAAAGGGTATGATGCTCTTGGTGACATGGGCGGTACAGCAGGTTGGGTCAGGTTAAAACAAAAGATTTATGTGCAGGTAAACAAGGATCTGATCAGGCCAACCCACCACCTCAAATTTTACCATTCGAATGTAACATTATATTACTATGTTTTTTGTAATTATACTTTATTGACTGAGATATTCTACTAAGTGCCATTAGATAGGAGGTTGATATAAAAAAATGTAGCTTCAGGTACCTTTGTATTCGGCTTGCGTCCTGTGGCAAGCATAACATGTGAGAAGCCCTCAGTTGTTCCTTTATTAGTTTTCAAGGAAAATGAACCATCCACATATTTGATCACAGCCTGTGGTGACTCCTCTATGTGGAGCTCAATTGCCTTTGATGACATATGCGCTGCAACAAAGTCTCTAACTTGTTCAATACAAATAAGTTAGGTTCTCGAAATAGGTCCCATAAAAATACAAAATGGTTATATAATTTAGACCGACCTCTAAACTTAAGTATTTCTAGGTTCTTTGCCAATCTTCTAACGTCCTTTGATAGCAAACTCATTAACCAAAAACTTTCCATAGCCGATTCTAAAATACTCTAGAGGGATTATAATACATTCACTGTCAAAATTCTCAAAGCATTAGCATAGTTTATTTCTATGAATTTTCATATATGTGTGTAACGAAGTTTAGGTTCTAAGCAATTTCTTTGGCGGATAACATAAACATTTCAAAAACAAAACATGTTATAACACCTCATGTTTTAGGTCATTGTACGACATTATGTAATGTACAATTTATTTTAGGTTTTACGCTCGCTTTTGACTCTTAAAAACAGTAAACGTTAAGTTAAATTAATCGCGTATACTAAAAAGATCATTCAATTTAAAACGGGCATTAAAACAAATTAAATGTTTACAATCAAGCAAGTGTATATGATTCTTATGATTCTAATTAATAACTTTGTTCAACTTATTTTTATGCTACAGTAAAATGCTTAGTTTCGCGATAAAACGCGTTTTGCATTCCCGTCAGCACCAAAACCAACTAACCTTAAACGAATACCCACGATTATACCCAATACCCAAAATAATCAATATAACATCACATGGGAGCCTATGTGGCCGGATTTTCAAGGATAGGACCAAGAATTATCAACTTTATATCAACTTGCATCAAAATATCAAGGTTAAGAAAGATCATAGGGAACCAACTCTTACACCATGAACCACTTGACTAATTAACCTTGTGCAAGGGTTAGAAAGTGACCATGGTTAGGTTAGTTAGATATTTTCACTATAAATAGCATGCATGCACTCTTACTTTCATAAACACTTAACAAAAATCACCAAAACTCTTTCTTTGTCTCTCCTTAAGGTCACGGCTCAATTAAGCCACACAAACAAATCCATACTTTGATTTTCTTTCACTTGATTTCTATCATTATACAAGCATACACACATCATATCTAAGGTATTCTAAGGTGTTTTCAAGAGTTGGTTCACCATTTGCAAGCAAGGAATCAAGAAAAGGAAGAAATGGTTTACTTGGGAAAATTAGGGTTCAAGCCAAGGTTGTTAATCACAAGGGTGTGATTGTTATTCTCTTCTCTACTCATCCACACAAGGTTATATCAAAAGCTTCATCATTTCATAACTAAGATTTTATGTGTTCATATGTTATATTTAGCTAAATCACCATCTAGGGTACTCTTGAATATGTAAAATGAATTTTTACTTATTGTCAATGTTTTGTGAACTTATTTACATGCCATATGAATACTAATATGATGTTAAAAGGGATGTATAAGTGTTTTAACATGTTGGTTAAGTATAAACATGTTTAAGTGCAAATTAGGGTTTCTAAAAGTTCCTAAAAACAAGTTTTAAACACATTTTGGAAAAAATGTTAATCTTGTTATATTGGTCTACATGACACAAAACATGCTCTAATGGGACCTGAATATATGTAAGACTTAAGTTATTAGGGTTCTAATGGTTTGTACACAAAAGCGGTAAAGGCCT
This sequence comes from Tanacetum coccineum, assembly GCA_026074375.1. Classification (NCBI taxonomy): domain Eukaryota; kingdom Viridiplantae; phylum Streptophyta; class Magnoliopsida; order Asterales; family Asteraceae; genus Tanacetum; species Tanacetum coccineum. The sequence continues at coordinate 99,648 of BQNB010003864.1, forward strand.
AAAGGTCCTAAAAACAAGTTTTAAACACATTTTGGAAAAAAATATCTTAAGGGGCTGTTTGTAATTCGAAATTTACATATATGTTTTATGATTTTATAAAATACTACATGTCACAAGGATCGAGGGGTCATAAAGAACTCGAAAAACCGATTAATAACGAAGAAGATACGCTATTTACAAGTTTACGATAGTTAATACTTTTATAAAACAATTTTTATAAAAAGTACTATTCACCACAGAAACTTATACTTTATAAACATCAATAATATGATAAAACTTTCAATTACGAGAACGTGTTCGAAAGAATCGCTAAAAACGGAGCTATAACGAATAAGATACGACAAAAACGGGTTTTACGTTAATTAAAAGTATAAAAACGATTATATAGCTGTTATGAACAGTAAAAACACTATTCATCACAGAATCTCAAAAACCTAAAAATGTGATTTTATGATCACTCGTCTTAATACGAAAGCGTGGGCGTAAGAAACGCGAGAAACGGGCTTAAAACGACAAAGTTATGTCATTTTTACTAAAGGCGTAATTATAAACGTTTTTACTTTATAATTACGATTTCACTTAAACAAATAGATGGTGATATAGCTATATAGATTATATATGTTATTAGTTATCGAAGTGCTATATTACTAGGGAATTTCATAATGAGGCTTCTTCGGATGGCGTATTGACGAGTTGTTGGATTTACGATTTAAAGTGTCCTAACTCCTCGTACGTCATGTCATGACCTCTTAAATTATGATAGCCCGAACGATAGTACGATGATAACTATATAGGATTATATACAGTTGTTGTTAGACAACGTACTTGAATACTGATTCGACCTATATTAACTAGGTTGCATTCGAGCGTTAGCGTGACGCGTTTTTACTTGGGATATTTTGTTATCAGTTTACTCACTCAAGGTGAGTTCATAGCCCCATGTTTTACAATTATTAAATTACAAGTTTTTGGGGTGAGAAACATATGCATGTTTTACAAATTGGACGCAAGTGTACATTTTATCATGATTACGTTTTGCCTAAGTAGCGATAACCCACTATGCCCATGAATCATGAACTGTCAATTACTGGAATGTGAGCGCGAATGATTATAGATAGATCTATTTGGGATTGACCTCCCCGTTCGGGTGACTAGCTATCACTGGAAACGAACGTATATCATGTCGGATACTGGATGTTACGGGTTGAACATCATCACGGGCAATGTAGGCAATATTTATATATTGTATTCAATTATGTCGAGCTTCGGTGTCATGAGCTTAGGTAAACGTAATTACATTTTGTGATGTCTGCATCTGTTGCATTATCACTGGGAAAGTCTTGCGGTCCTGCATATACATTTACATAAACCTATGAAATTCACCAACTTTATGTTGACGTTTTTAAATGCAATGTTTTTCAGGTCATTAAGCACGAGGTGCGAAGGATACATTGGTGGTTATATTATGAAGTCATGCATTAAAGATTTAGTCGCATTACATTTTGTGTATCTGTTATGGGCTGGAAATCTTTGTAATAATAACAAGTAAAGCTTCAGGCTTTTGTAACACATACTTTATTAAATCTAATGTATCAGTTTTAAACGACTTTTTGGTCGTTCTTATATTATCTTGTGTTGTTGATCTGAGAAGTAACACGCCCCGGACCCTTATTCCGCTGCGACCCTAATTGGGGGTGTTACAATATCAGTTCCTAAACTTTAAAACGGAAAAACTTTATATATATTTAACACCCTCCCTCAAGTTTTTTCTAGTTTAAAAATATCCAACATTCTAAGTTTACTACACAAAATTTTGTGTTGCTTAATATCAAGACCTTTAGTAAGAATATTAACAATTTGCTGAGTGGTATGAATCTTATTTGTTTTAATAACACCACTAGCAACTTTTTCTCTAACCAAGTGAACATCAATTTCAAAATGATTAGATTTTTCATGAAATACAAGGTTTGCAGCAATCTACAAAGCAAAACTATTGTCACAATACATCAATAAAGGTAAAAGGTTCTTAACACCCATATCACCTAACAAATTTGATAATCAAATAACTTCACAAGTTGCAGAAGCCATGCTTCTATATTCTGCTTTAGCAGAAGACCTAGACAAAGTAGATTGCTTCTTACTTTTTCAAGTAACCAATGAATCACCCAAGAATACACAGTATCCAGAAACAGATTTTCTAGTAGCAGGACACCTAGCCCAGTCAGAATTAGCATAAGCTCTAAGCTTAAGATTACCAGTTTTGTTAATTTGAATACCACTCCTTGGAGAACCCTTAAGATATCTTAAGACTCTCAGAGTAGCATCCAAATGAGAATTAAGAGGAGAGTGCATATATTGGCTTAAGCAGTGAACAGCGTATGCTATATCAGAATTGATGTGGACATTGCCCTCAGAAATAGAGGTTTTACCCATAGAAGTTGCAAAATCATACTCACACTCATCAGCATTGCTGGAGCAAGAATGATCATTGCCATCATTATGGAGTGTATCATCAACTCTCCCATCGTCATTAGGACTTAAAGAAGATTGGAAATCAGAATGCTTCTTATAAAAAAAATTAGACCATTGACATTATTATTAGAAGACTCAGATAAAATACTTTATTCCTTTTGAAGACTATCATTCATTTTAAAAGGAAAGATATTTTTATAAAACTTTATTTCTCTTGAATAATAAATAATTTTTGACTTAAGACTGTAAACTTTGTAAGCCTTTTTTTGTTGTAGAGAAACCAATAAGAACACATTTTTCAGACTTAGCAGAAAACTTATCAGAATTATTAAGAACAGATGAGAAACAAATACATCCAAAACTTCTCAAATGAGAGAGTTTTGGTTTAAAACCATACACAAGCTCAAAAGGAGATTTGCCATTAAAAAAAGAAGAAGGCAACCTGTTAATAAGATAGGCAGCAATTAAGACATATTCAGTCCACATATTCAAAGGAATGCCACTTTGAAACAAAAGACTTCTAGCAACATTAAGAAGGTGTCTGTGCTTCCTCTCACCAATTCCATTTTGCTAAGGAGTGTAAGCACAAGAAGTTTGATGAATTATACCAAGACTTTTGAACAATTCAGTCATTTTATTATTAACAAATTCTGAACCATTATCATACCTCACAGTTTTAATATTGCACTTAAATTGATTAAGAATCATATGAATGTAATTACCAATATGATAATAAACTTCATCTTTAGTTTTTATAAGATAAATCAAAACAGCCCTGGTATAATCATCCACAATGGTTAAGAAGTATTTAAAACCATCCTTACTAACCACCTTATAAGGACCTCATAAATCCAAATGGATTAATTCACCAATTTTAGTGGTCTGATGATCACTAAAAGGAAAAGGCTCTCTAGTTTGCTTAGCCTTGTGACAGATGTCACAAGGTGACACGTGTGAGTCTTTTGTGAAATTAAGATCCTATTGAAGCATATTAACAGCTTGATCATAGGGATGATCAAGCCTATTATGCCACATAGACTTTGAGATAAAACAAACAACAAATAGATTATCTATTGTCTGACTATTAGAGGATAAAGGAGAGACATAGTCAAACATATAGAGGCCACCATTTTCACTACCAGTCCCCACAATTTTGTTTGATACAAATCCTGAATAAAACACTTAGTTTCAGTAAATCCTACAAACATTCTGCTATCTCTGATAAGCTTATTCACGGAAAGCAAACTCACACAGTACTCTGGAACCACCAACACATCAAATAAAATAATTTTATCACATAATTTCAAATTTCCAACATATTTAATTTATTCAAAAGTCCTATTAGGATGACCAACAGTTAGATTTAAATCAGTTATATCAATAACTCCAAACATATTTAATGTGGAAATAGTCATGTGTTGATTGGCTCCAGAATCTATAATCCACCCCAAAGTAACTTTATACATCACATAATTACTATTATAAAAAAATTTAAAGTTAAGATTAAAAAAGACATTGCTGTTAAAGAAGCTACCCCTACCTGCCATATTGGCCTGAACATTTCCAGAAGGTGCTTCATTGATGAGATTCATCAATTTCATCATCTGTTGATTAGTGAAGGATAATGAAGCACTGATCAGCTCTGACTACACCTTAAAATATATATAATATAATGAAATATCAAATATATAGCAAGAATAGTCTAAAAGCAGAATCAATGATACCGAGAAGTAGTATAGAGCTTTCCCGGGTCGTAAATCCCCAACGAGGCTGGAATGGTAAATCGATACGATCGAAGATTTGAGTTTGAAGGAAGGAATTGGTTTGGGAAGTTGAAAAAGTCAAATTAAATAATAACGGACTAAAACGTTTAAGAAAAACCTAAAAATTATGGAATTAAACTAGAATAACGACCAGACCCGAATCCGATACAAAAGGGGGAAAATCCTAAATCTTTAAAATTTAATTTAAAAATAACCCTACGAAGAAATTTTTGCTTCTAAACTACTCTAGGGATCAAATAACGAAGAATGAAAAAGACTAGACCGAAAACGGAGTTCGTTTGACCCAAAAACGAGTCAAAACAAAAACCCGTACCCGGACCCGTTCTTTAAACGATGAAAAGTTATAAAAATGACCCTACGAAAACTTTTATATTTTTCCTACAAACTAGATGACAAAAGAAAATTTTCTAAAAAAGCAAAATATTTTTTTGATAATTTTTGTATTTTTTATGAATTAAACAAACTTTTAACTAAATTAAATTATAAAAAATAGTAAACGATTACTAAAAATTCTGAAAAATTTACAAAAAATACTAGGCACTGAAATGGTCCTAAGAAAAATAAGAAACCAAAATAAGCTCGACAAATAAGCCAGAAAATAAGCTTATCAGCTTTATAAGCTTATAAGGCTAAAATGCATATAAATACCAAGTGCCTTGGGTCTTTAACGAAAAAGACCCAAGGGCGCAGTGGTAAGTATGTTTGTAAAAGGGGGTTTGTATCGAGAGGTCCCGGGTTCGAGTCTTGCTCACCCGGGCCTCTTGTCTTTCCCCCTTTTTTTATTTTTCGAAAAGTCCAGGGTAGGAAGTGTACAAAAGTAAAGTGAAAGGTAGGCGGGCAAAATATAACAATTTTACACTATAATAGAAACGGGTAACCCTACACTATGAAGAAAATACAAAATAGACCCTACGCTTAAGGCTTATTTTTGGCTTATTAAAATTTGAGAATCAGCAAAAACTTAAAACTACAAATCTATAGATGAGCTTATTCCTAACAACTTTAATGAAGACCCTTTCCACTTTTGTCCACTGTATAAGCTAAAAAACTAGCTTATCCAAGGCTGTTACAGAATCTAGGGGATTTGAGAGCTTTTTAAGCTTTGGCTTATTTCCCAGCTTATTTCTTGATGAAAATGGAGAAGAAAAGAAGCTAAATGTAGATTAAGATGTGTTCAAGAGATATCTAAACAAAAATTAGCTACTTGTTAACAAGATTTACAAGAAAAATGGCCTTAAAAAGTACAAGTTTTAACTCAAAACTGAGATAAGCTTTTCTCAATAAGCTAAAAAGCTAAATACTAAACCTAAGGAACTGAATTTCTAGAATTAAGCTAACCTTTATGGAATGAAAAAGCCTAGATAAAAGGTTTTTCAAATTAACAACTAAAAATGAAAATTCAAACTAGAAAATAAGCTATAAATCTACATGCTGCTGTACCACTTTTGCAGGGTAAAATAAGCTAGTCTAAGAGCTTAATATTGAAACTAAAGAGCTTATCTAGATTCAGCTAATGGAGTACTATTAGCAGGCTTAATTTCAAATTCTAACTACTAACTACTAAAGCTAAAAAATATGGCTAGAAAAGTAGTGAGCTACAACAGTTTTAACTGAGTTAAAACTGTTGTATGCTGATGCAATTGGCACACACTAAAGTGCAGGCCAAACCAACACTTTAGAAACTATTATACTAACTCAATTCATGTATTTAAATCTATACTAACCAAGTTTTAACACTCTTGTACTAGAAATCACTTAGCCTTCAAATTTTTCTTAACATCAAAACTGCCCTGGTGCAAAGCTGAAGTTTTTAAGTTCAAAAATTTGAGATAGTGCAAACTAATCCTTAAGACCACTTTATACCTTGATTATGACTACTAACTCAGCTTTATAAAAGCTGTTGACAAAATGCTGTTGACTTTAAGAGTCAAACACAGCTTATACCAAACACTACTTAAGCCAAACTGTCGAAAAAGTGAATTCTAACTTGACTTTAAACTAAACCAGCCTTAAAACTAACAAACTTATAAACTAACTAAGCTAAGTGAACAGGATTTAAGCATAAGATAAAACAGAAGATTTGAATTAAGCTAAATGAATAGCTGAAATGAAATTGACAAATTGAAACCTGAGAGTTATTGGAGTCTCAGCACAAGAGGTCACTCTTGTAGAGTGAGTGACCTCAAATTAAGCTCCTAAGTGGCACCTTGCCTCTAGACCTCAATAAGCTAGAATTTAGCTTATTTCTCCTTTAAGCTTCCAAAATGAACTCAAGTTAACTCAAGTGATCAGGTTTAGATGTAAATTGAGTAATCTGAGTAAATGAATAGCTTAAAGAAACAGATTTACTAAAATTCAGCTTATTGAAGAAAGAATAAGCTCAAATGAGATTATTAAGAGCTTATTTGATGAATTCGACTTGTAATTGAAATCCAAGTGAACAAATACTTGTAAACTGAATTGTTATTGCTAAAAGGATGTGGTACAAGCTGTATGAACAAGAGTACAAGTAATGAAAGCTGAAAACGAAAATGTTTGAAAGAAATGCTTAAATTAATGAAAATACAAAGTTGAAAATTTAACAACAAAAACAACTAACTAATTGCTTGCCCAAAAGCTTCTGTCTTCTTTTCTTTTTTTTTATAGCGAGTCTTCAAAACCCCATGTTTTTGTTGTGTTGTTTGGTTTAAGAGCAAAATCAAAAAACAAATCTTCAACCTCCACTAGGGCCTTGGGCGAGTTGTTTGGGATTGCCAGTTGGGATTAGGGTTTTAGTGGGGGAGGGGGAAATGGTTTGTCCATGGTGTGGTTTAGGTTGCAGGGTAAAAGAGGTGAAGTTACCCCGTGATTTTGTCCTGGGTTTTGGGTTTTTAAAAATGGCGGGAAAAAAAAGGTTGTTATAAAAGGAGAGTGACAGGGTGTGGGTTTGAGATATTGGCACAAATGGTCCTTGATGGTGTATGTGGTTATTGCACCCACCGTCCTTGTTGTTTAAAACTTTTGGGGACTTGGCAAAACAAGTCCCCAAGAGTGTTATGTTTAGTTGCACCCCACGTCCTTGGTGGTTATAACTCTATGGACTTGGCAGAATTAGTCCATGGAGTATAACTTTGCCAATTTGTCAATTTGGCCCTCCTCTTTATTTTCTCTTAATTTCTTTTATAAATACAAGTTTAGGGATTTACAAGTCTAGTCCCTAAACTTATATTTCTTGACTTTTGGCTTCGGGATTGACTTAGGTTGACTTTGACTTTGACTTTTTCTTGACTTTTGGCTTCGGGTTTGTCGGGGTTGACTTTCTGTTGACTTGACTTTGTCTTTTTCCACGCTTTTCCATTCCGAGTCCGGTTTTGTCGTTTTGGCTTTGTTTTTCGTCTTTTTCTTAGATATCCGTTCCTGCACAATACAATTAGCAAAACAAGCATATATTTGGCATTTTAAGTCCGTTTTTGGTTATTTTAGCTCGTTTTTAAAGGTAAAAGGTATGTGTAATTAAGCACATACCAAAATCCCCCATACTAAGGTATTGCCGTGTCCTCACGCAATGCTATGAAGTAAACATTTACGAAAACTAAGAATCTCAATCTCCCTCGACTAATAACTTTGAAAAGTAGCAAAGTGTTCGTCAAGGGAAACTAAAGAATCAAAAGCTTCGACAAGTCCCGTTTTCACCATTTTTTATTCATACACTAACTATCCCTAATATTTTTGGATTTTTCTTTTTCTTTTTGCACAATACAAATTTTAGCCAAAACAAGCGTAACTTTGGCATTTAATTCCGTTTTTTGATTATTTTAGCTTTGTTTTAAAGTAAAAGGATAATGTATCTTTAAGCCACATACCAATGAATCTATCCATTTCACTCAAGTATCTCAGGCTGTTGCAGCAAGCCAAAAGTCTTTGACATTGCATCCTTCACCTCTTAAACAAATCCAACAATTGCTAACATAGTAGCATTACCCTTTTCTACTATTCCAAGGCCACCAATACAAAATGTCTCCATAGTTATAGTACGTCTTAATCCGCTCAATGGGCCGCGTCCCTTTCACTTCTACGCATAGACCCTAAAATACGATCCATAAAATACAACTCTCGTCTTCCCTCCTTTCCATATGTCAATCTAATCCATGAAGCCTTTCTGCGAGTATGTTATCTTGCTGAACCCCACTTTAGACTGCAAAATCATCCCTCTACTCCATACTGAATGGTTAAGCCCACCGCTTAAACATGTCTAGGTTTCATTCTCCTTTTCTCCTCAACGCATCATCCACTACATTTAGATGAATCAAGCGTCTCACAAATCATTCTTCAAAGTCTAGAAAGCATCTTCTCGTTCTGCGCCCCACTCATACTTTTGATTCTTCCAGTATAGAGAAGTAGAAAAGTTTGCGATTAAACTGTAGGTACGTAACCTACCACCTAAGAATAATCAAATCTCGGATGGTGGTCCGAAGTACTTTCCAATTCTTCCACTCCTCACACTAGCAACCTACATACAACTTCTCCTTCTCAGCAATTCTAAACACTAACATCAAATGAACTCTATGCTCCCTCTAATTAACAAACACACTGAGCTCCACACGGAAAATGACTAGGTCGTATGAAACCCTTGTCTTGCAACTCCGAAGCTGTTCAATAATTCTTGCATTTCCAAGGGTGCTAGACGATATGGAGACTTCGCAACTGACGTCGCTCCATGAACCAAATCTATGCGGAACTTAACCTGTCGTTGTGGTGGTAATCCCGACCAATCTTCTGGGAACCATCAATCATAATCCCCACAACAGAAATATCACCCACATTATCGGTCATCTACCTTCGCTGTTCCATTAAAGCCATTAATCGATTCCTAAAGTACGTTCTCCTTGAACCCTAAGTTTCCTACTACCTTCCAACGATATTTCAACCACCTTCTCATGACATACTATCACAAACTTCCTCTTGGACAACCAGTCTATTCCCACAATCACATCAAAGCTTCCACGACTCAACGATATCAATGAACTCCGAGGGTTACAACAATCGAATAGGATTAACAAACGAATATCAGTCAAGGCAAAGAATGCAATAGGAGATCCCATTTTATGAAATAGACTTGGATCAATGCCTAAGAATCCTTTGAAAGAAAGGATACATATATGTACCGAGTGAAAACGCAACGAAAGAAAATCAACAGACGTACCACAACAAATGAACACATAAAAAAATACCAATACGAAAGACGGAAATTCTTATACCAATTATCGACCTTACTCGAAAGACCAAATTAAATAATATTTTTATAAAAATCAGTTTAAATTAAGAAAGCCAATTTAAGTATAAAAAAAATCATTTTAAAAATAATAATAAAATTGTCTAAATGTAATCTTTGAAAAATTTCATGTCTGGTTATCATAAAAATCAGAGATGCTATCTAATATGTATCAAACTTACACTATGAATCACTTTAAACCTGCATTATAAATAAAATAAAATCTATTTTACAAGAGGAATTTTACATCTTATACACAGTTTTCTCCAAACACCAACACAATACTCCCAAAGGATTTTTATAATTAGACGTCAATTATAAAATATGTTACTCAAACAAAGGACACCATAATACCAAAAGGGATCGTAAAACACCGTACAGACTCTAACATAATTCTATTGTTTGAAAACGAAAGAAAATACCAGGAACCATATACTCAAAATAAAATCAACGAACTCGTACAAGAAAACTCATGCAAGACGTTACATACCCAAAAGAAAACGTAAGGTCTTATTCAAAATAACGATCAACAGAGCAAACCTAAAAGCGTCGATACTAACACGTCACCAACGGGTTACAAAAACCAAGGGATATACAAAGAAGGGAGTAATGATCCACACTAATATGTTAGGAACAATTAGTGCTTAAAAGAAACCTTTGATACTCATACAAGTAATCAATGCAACAAAAGAACTAACGAAACGCGCCTATATCCGAAAGAGCAGATTCCGAACAACCAATATACATCGAGACGTCAAATAGGAAAAATCAGGTATCCTTACTAACAAAGTACGATGAAGGGATGCTAAGCTTAGACTTAGGAAATCCGAACAAACAACCGAGCAAACGAGCAACCTTTATAATAGCAATACTAGGTATCCATAATTACTAGATAGAAGGGAAACTTACTATCCTATACAACGCAACTTAACATAGTCCTCCAATTAGGGTTAATGAAGAATAACTCTCTACCCATACCACCATCCTTATCATGAAAACACATATCAAAGAAAAAAACATATTACACTACCACCTTACAACCAAACATAAATAAATACAATCAATGGTTGCCAACCCCCAAGTATACGTTGTGATGCCTTATTTTTTTTTATTTTTTTTTAAAATTATGTTTGGCTACCAAATTAATAAGTGCCTCCTTTCACAACTCGAAGTGTACTTACTTCCAAGATTACCCATACCGTCATAATTCACATATAAGCACATATACCACATGCACATCTCAACAACCTCAAACTACACATAAAAGATGGCTCCATCAAATAACTACTTACATTATATCAAATTGAAATCAGAAACGCATAAAGAATAGAAAGGTCTCGAATGACTTCAAAATACAAAATAAATAATCAATAACCAACATGACGAGGTAAAGCACTGATAAACCTTAAGCTGGGCCTCGCTTGGGTTGGACTTTGCCTCTGGCATAGAATCTCCCGACTCCGCAGGTCCATCTATTACACGCATCCGACAAACATCAACGATCCTACCCTCCTTCGGTTCAAAGAGGGCTCTTTATAACGCTTAAGTCCAGTTGGGAAAACGTTGCCCCAACGAGGACTATTACGTAGGGAAAACATAGCTAAAATACTAAGAAAGTAATACATATCATATCAGATAATGGTAGGCAAAATAACTAAAATGACAACTTAGCAAAATACGAGATATATAAGCTATGCAAAAATAGAGGGGAAGCATAGCAGTTATAGCATTAAACACTTAAGCCCTAAATGCATCTACATGAAGGACCCCTAGGTTATAGTCTAGGCTCAACCACCTACTTCTCTATAACCATTGGCTCTGATACCAATCTGTCACACCCCGCCAAGGCGGAAACGCGAGGCGCGACGAGAAAGGGAATCATCACAACACATTGGCGTCTATATAGAGAAACTAAAACATGCATAAAATACAAGGTATAGACACACAGTGTCATGAAAATACCCAAACACATCAACAAAATCCAAAAGGCGTCTGACATTGAAAATGAAGGCAGTTCATGCCAACGTCATGACATGCAAACATTCATACATCCTAACAAAGCAAAACAATTAACATTCATCATCCAAAACAAATAACGAAATCTAGATAACTAAACTTCGCCAGCTGCCTACGGTCCATCTAGCCACTTTTCCTAACTTTAATCTCATCCTGCTGAATACCTGAAAATGATGCTTATATGTCAACACAATGGTTGGTGAGAAACATAGGTTTTCAGACACACATATTCAATCCATTTCCAAAACAATTTATCCAATTACTGTGATTATAAAACAATACTTTTGCATGACAATTATGCTAACTAACATACAAGCTAACATGCAATTCAATCCAATCAATCAAACCAACAAATCATATACTGGGTAGGCGTACCCATCTGATCCCTCAAACACCAAGCAAACGACCCATATCGCTCTTGGATCATACCAAATCTCTTTCCCTCTAGCTCAGGCCATGGATACCCGCAAGTAACCCTCCTGACTAGGCCACACGTCAATATCATATCACATAACATAACTCACCTGAATGCTCAAAACGCAGCTTTCAATTCCTATCACGCAACTATACAAATAAATAAACACGGTTACACGTGACCA